>WAAB01005361.1:0-22578 GCA_013389865.1 Piaya cayana
TCATTCAATTCAATATGATTCTATTCAGGTCTCACTTTCAAGAATTTTTACTCAGGCAAATAACATTTAAGCTTATGCATAACTGCCTACAAGATCAAGAACTGATTAAACTGTGTATAAATCCTAGCCTATGCTGTGGCAAAGGCAAGCATCTCTCTTTTATCACAGCATAAGAAATTTTTAAAAAGTCGTATTAGAAGTTAAGAGACCTACATGTTATCCATGGCTTAGATACAATAACCAAAACCACTGCTCCTCAGATGTGCTTCTGCTTGCCTTGAGAGTTTGTTGTATTGTTTTTTCTTATTATGCACGCTACCTGCTTAGGATGGTTTGCCATCCCTTCTCTTTTCTCAACCATATGTGAAAGCAGATGGAGGTCCATTGAGGGTGATGCCATTTTTATACTAAATATTGCAAAACATGTCTGTATTTTATGCATAAATTTTCTTATTAGAGAAAAATGGCACAATACATTATTACGATTGAACTTATGTGTGAGTACTATATATGTGTATGTATACGATAAAAATATGCAAATTTATATGTATATGTATCAGCTAGAGAAGCATCATGATGTAGCTACTTAGAAGAGTGGCAAATCAGACCAGCTTTACATTATAAAAATAGGCTTTTACTCAATTTGTTCATTATTAGCACATTTGTTAATTGTCAGATTTTAGTATTAATCATCACCAATACATGCACAAAACTCTATGTCTTTTGACAGTCATATTATAAATAAAATGTGAGTATATAGTACTATAAGACATGTCATAGAGCTAGTAGGAGTGAGTACAGTCCTTGGCACTTATTAGTTGGAGAGGTCCCATTGATCAGGCTTGAGAGTCAACAGCAGAAGTCTGAACTGAAGTGAACTTGTTTTCCCTCAGTTCCTCCACTTATCCAGTTCTCCTCCCTTGTGCTTGATGTCTTTATGCTAGTGTCCTCCCACTAAAAGAAGAAGGGGGTCCTGCTTTACTATTTGTCTTGTTCTCTTTGTTTTGCCAGTCATCCTTGTGTGCTTGGAAGTCAGTCCCTTGTGCTTTTCCTTTTCTCTGACAGCTTTAGTTATCTGCATGCCTTTTATACGCAACAAGATGTAGCATTGTTTGCCTCTTTGGTGATTATATTGCTCACATATAGAAGTAAAATTGTATCTAACTGTTGCATCACAGTATTACAAATACACACTACTGTTAATAATATTGTTTAGTAGTTTAATAATTTAATAGTTATAGTATAGTCAATGTTAATTTTATCCTGATTAGTCTGTTTACAATTTATTTGTGTCACAGAACTCTATATTGGCTACAGACTCCTTATTTGTCCTGAGTTAATAATTTCAATCTCATTTTTCCCAGTTTACTGTGAAAAAAAATTGCTCAAATCTTTTGGAATGACAATGCTCTTATGGAGGAAGACCTCTCCTTTCTGACTCTGCAGAGATGACTCAGCCTCTTTCAGACAGTGATCTGGCCATGAGAAGACTGCTTTGCTTTTGCTGTCATTAGTTACAGGGTGACACCATCTACTGAGTGATTGTATCATTGTCTGTATGGAGGGAAGTATTAAGTTATCAGCATGTTGGATATTAATGCCTCTAAAGCTGAGCGTGGTTTACTTATTTCTTTAATCAAACAGCCAATAAAAACATAATTATTATATAGTACAAGTCTGAATGGCAAATTAATCAAACCTCTTTAAAGGTCCTATTTTGCAGATGGAGCTCAAAATTTACAGACCAGGAACAATGTACTTTTTCTTGGCAAATGTTCTCTGGTTCTACTTCAGCTATGCTTCTCTTAACTGTAAGTCCAGAGTAACTGAGCTTTTGTAGTTCTCAAAATGTATTTTTTTCTTCTAGAGAAGAAGAAATACAGTCAGTTATTTCTTGGTCCGGATGTATTTACTAGTGATGTATTCTGAGTTGTTAAATTGTCATAAATAGTGAAGCTTATCCTGATAAAGGATTTGGTAAAAACAGAAGTAAATAAAAGTTTGCTTCTGTTTTATAAATGGTTATTCAGTGAGAACCAGGAGAGAAATCCATTTCATAAATGTTAACCAGTTGTTCAAGTGTGGCTTTCTCATACCCCCTTGTGATCATGCCACAGAGACTGCCTAAACAACAACCTATTGTGCAGCTATTGATCACGAGTAATTTAGGATAACACTAAAACATTTATTTAGACTTTACCTAGTTCACTTCAGCAGAAATTCTACCTCAGGAAAGAATGAATGGCTCTGACCACACTCTCTGAAACACTAACCCTGAGTGACGCTTTTACCAAAGCAATTCATGCGAATGTGCACAAAATAATTCAGTCTGGGAACAACTCACCATCATTTCTTCTCTGACCCCTCTCCTGTGTTAGGATGGGAAAATATGTGTGTCTACCTCAGAAAGCAGAATTAGCCTTCACTGAGATGGTTGTGACCAACATCAGTTTTTTCTCCTGTTTTTAGCTGTCTCTGCTCAGGAAAAAAATAACAGAAAATGTGTTGAAAGGATGTACGAAGAATTTTATTTGATTAAAAACATTCATAATTTAGCAGGGTCCAATAACTTGCAAAGAGCAATTGGTAGGCTAATACTATTAAAATGAAAAGTTGGATGAAAAGTTTCTTTAACATTCATCTGTAAAACAAGATTTGGACAATATAATTTCTGTTAGTCTCAATCAAAAAGTTTCTTGAAATGAGTATTTCAGATAAATGAACTTCATACATATTCATGAGGTCAGATTTTTTTCCTAGAGACATACTGTTTCATATCGNGGTTGTGACCAACATCATTTTTTTCACCTGTTTTTAGCTGTCTCTGCTCAGGAAAAAAATAACAGAAAATGTGTGGAAAGGATGTACTAAGAATTTTATTTTATTAAAAACATTCATAATTTAGCAGGGTCCAATAACTTGCAAAGAGCAATTGGTAGGCTAATACTATTAAAATGAAAAGTTGGATGAAAAGTTTCTTTAACATTCATCTGTAAAACAAGATTTGGACAATATAATTTCTGTTAGTCTCAATCAAAAAGTTTCTTGAAATGAGTATTTCAGATAAATGAACTTCATACATATTCATGAGGTCAGATTTTTTTCCTAGAGACATAATGTTTCATATCGTATTCCAATGCATACATAGTTCACCTTGTTCTTAGTCTGGTTCATTACACAGTAAAGGTCCTGGGCCTCATGGTTTGGATTTATATTCGAAGTGAAATTTCTAATGGATCAAACTGTGAATAAACAAAGGGACTGCTAACAGTTGCTTCCTATATCAAATGAGTTTAATAAGAGGGATTTCCTTGGCCCAAGTACAATCTCAGGAATGCCCATGGCAAGCACTAGTTTAAATCACTCACCAGATTAATTATGAAAGGTGCCTAGGAGTAGGGAGCAAGACAGGCTTTTTCTCCAAATAAACACTTTAATAACTAAGACACAGTAATGACAGGGGTTTATCTTTCTTGAGAATGAACAACTTCTCTCTCTCGAGCCTTATGAGTGAGATTCTTCACTGTGGAATAGCAGAGATTTAGCAGGAGTAGAGCAATGCAGGTAGAGCAAATGCAGGCTGTTGTCCATGCACCTACTTAACACGCTGCCGAAACAAAGTGAAAGGATTGTGAAAGGGTTTGACAGTAAGACCACTTCTGTTAGCTCAGCACTGGCATATGCTGGCTTCAAGTGCTCATAGAACTGTTTTGCAGTATGTCAAAATGGTTTTACAGGGCTTGAGTTCTTGTCATACGATCAGCTAAGGCTTTGACATTGCTATCTTAGTCAAAATAGTTTCCCAAGTAACACATATTCCTTGTTGTTTTTTCAAGTGACCTGCTTTGTTTTGTTTGTTTGCTTTGCAGTTTTGACTATTTTTCCCCTTCTTTTTAATTGCTAATGCACCACTAGGCTGTTTATTGTTTATTGTTTAATGTAACGCACTTCATAATATACTTAACAAATTTAATTTACTTGGCAATGTTTCCTCCTCTATCCACTACTATATCTTTCAAATTTAAAGATGAGTAATGAGTGGAGCTTTAATCTACTAGAAATCAATTGGTTTATCATCAGACATAATACATTTGGGTCTGATGTAGCATCCTAAAAAGCAAGAAAACTATTCACAATTTCATACTTATCCTATTAGCAAGTATCTTGAATTCTGTCATATATTTTCTGTACCATAACCTCCACACTGCATATAGTGATTTGCATTCCAGGCATGTTTTAGGTTGGAATATGGACTGGTATCAAGTTAGTATAAACAAATTACAGTTTCAGCGGACTCAGGATTTCACCAAGTGAATACAAAGACTGAGGCTGATATACAACAGCCTAAAATTTACCCTCACATCGTACAGGTTACATCTTTATTCTGACAAAAGTGTAGCATAATGTACACTGATGTGTAGATAAACTAGTTTTTTAACTCTCAATGCAGCTTCCAAATTTCATTCAAGAAAAAAAATAAAGTATATTTTAATTCTGAACTCTAATTCTGGAGGCTTTGACTAGACTTTTAAGAACAACTTGAAATTAACAAATTGCATAGCACTCCTTTAGTAGTTCTTGTAGACAACAAGCAAAATAAAAGTGTTTATGATCCACCAAAGGTAGAGCACAACTAAGCACTTAATGGTGACAGCAAGAGCTTTAGTCTTTCTATTTTGTGTTTCTCTATCACCTGCTATCTGCTTGAGCACAAATTAAATACATGACACAACATTAATGTTGATGGGAGCATCATGGAATCAAATGCAGAGATCAATATGATCAGCAAGTGTTCAATTTATTGAGTTTAGCTGTTTCTTTATAAACCCTTTTTGGTTACATAACAGGGTGCCCACGAGGGTATCTGCAGTGTAGCTGTCCATAAAACTATTACTAATATATTATTGGCTAGATTACTGCACATGCTAAGAAACCAAGTTACACTAAAATTAACTATGTTGATAGTTCTCTTTAGTTGTTTCTCTTTCAGCTGATACTTGTTCCCACTGAACCAGCTGTTGTATTCCTTTCAGCTGGCATTTGTTTATCTTTCAGCTCTCTGTTTCAAGGCCTTGTTAGAATTGCTCAGTCTCACAGCATCCAGGCCTTGTTCTCTGTAAAATGTTCCCACACATTAACAGGAATAAGTGACAGCTAACTTGAAAGAAAAAAAAATGCTGTGAGGATCTTTATTTTACCATTTTAATACTAGATTGTTTAAAGAGTATAGTGAAACCAGTACTGCAGCCTCCTTTTTACCAATGAGTTTCATCACATTTAAACAAAGTCTAATGCCAAAAACTAAAATAATATCTCTACGAGAAGTGCATTTTTTATCAGCAAAAATATGGCAATGTATTTACAGGTCTCCATCCTCAACACGCATTACAGTTCAAAGAATTTGGTTTTATGATGAGAGAACAATGTTTTTGAACAAATTATTTCTCACTCATTTACCTGGAGTCTGTATTTATTATCTAGAAAGTACTTTATTTAATTTTTTAGCATTTCTGACTATGTCATAATCTTTTGTAAATTGCACTTTAAACAGGGAATATTGAATAAATCTGCATCAATTGAGGCTGTGCAGGAACAGATATTGAAGACTGCGCTGCACTGAATACTTAAACAAGAATTACTGCATAGTCAGAATGATATATTTGAAACTCAGTTCTGATTTTTGTTACATCTTTGGATTGTGACATACGTTGTATTTTAGAATGGGGCTATTCTTTTGTTTTAAGGAATGGGTATGTTAGTGGGCAAAGAAGAATGAAATCCATTAAACCAAAGTTACTCTTTCTAAGATAAACCAGTGGACTTAGTTTGTTTATGAAGATGCAGTAGGGCAACAGAAAGGGTTTGAATGTCTGTCCTATGCAACTTTACTTCCCATGGATGAAGAAAGGTACTGGAAACTTAGCCTGCACTGGTAGATCTTGGACTTAGAGAGCAGTGACATGACCTTGCACACTAACACGGGAAGGCTGGAGTTAAATAGGAGTCAACAGCAGATATGTATGCAAAGGACATGCATCCCATCAAGGCAAAAAAGCAGGCTGTAACCAGCCTATTGTTGTGCTTTTCAGTGTTTTCAGAAACTGCCAGATCTACAACAATAAAAAGGTAAACCATGTAATTCCAATTTCATTTTGTAAGAGCGGAGACTGCTACAGCATCCTTTGTTAGACTGCAAAATCATCTGAAATGTATGTCTTGAGCAAAAACCTGATGCAGGGATCTTTCCAGTTCTCTGTTGCAAGTGTTCAAAGCTAACCCTTCCACTATCCTCTTTTAGTACGTTTAAAAGAAGTCCTTTGATTGAGAAGTATCCCTACTACATACTGTTTGAAGGGATATAATAGAGCTTGCTGAAACTTAAAATGCATCTAAAGGTAAAAGAGGCCTTTAAAGATATTCAGTTTTTCTGTTGGTCTACATACATTTTCTAACAAAAAATACAAAGGCTCACACATGATAAATGTATCCTGTAAAGACATTGTTGTTCTGTTATCAAAGCTGAAGTTTCCATTTAATCTTGGAACTTAGTCACAGAATATTTTCACTAAAGTTAAACCTCTTACAGCTTATATATAAGATACTTATTATATTAAGATGGATTTCAATTTCTGAGTGACTATCAGTTGCATTTTAATTAGGCTCTTTAAGAAATATATGGCCTTCTATGGGAACATTTTTTTGTGAAGGATAATAACTGAACCCTTGAGATGTCAAACTTGTTACACAGAACAGTGTAATTAAGCAAATCCAATTTTTACATTTTTCTATCCTGAATAACCATATAACTAATATGAATGACTAGGTATGTTAATACATAAACATATGCTAATATGCAGTAAAAGTTAGTAACTATTCTGGATAGCTTAGGTAATTCAGATGGGATATTAAGCTGTTAAGGATGAAGATTTTAAATTTCAAACCATTTCCTAAAAGGCTTTTACCTATTTTTATTGTAGTTTCCCATCAAATCCTTTCAAAAGCACATGCAAATATTTGGTTGTTCTGATTTGTATCTTTCACTGATAATTTCTTGACTGAATGAAAATTTTTCTCTCCTATCCATATAAAATTAATTCACTTCTTATGTGCTAGCTGCAACTGAAAGCTTGCAGGAGTAGTGAGTACACAGGTTTAGTTTTAAAAACAGTGAACATGAAATAATAAAATACCCCCCCCCAATAATTCTGTTATAGTTTTCATTTTAAAAAGTAATACAAAGTAGATAGAAACATGAAAAATAAAAATAATTCTAAATTTAATGTTTCACCACTGTTTGAACTTGTCCATCATTTTTGTTTTGAAATGTAATTACTAGAATATTAATCTGAAGGGAGGAAGGTAGGATAGATTGAGAAAGTTCCAAAAGGCCTTTATCAAAGTTTCATTTTCACACATCTATTGTACTTCTTTTGGCATAGTTCAGCTGGATTACTCACCTCCTCCTGAATTCCCCATATAAAGCAACGAGTTAATTCTTGACTAACCTTCCTGTTTGGTAGGCTTCAGTTTTTCCCTGCTTTTCACTTCACCGTCTTCTCCCAGCCCTTTTATATCAAAATAAACTGGATGGTTTGCTACCATCAGACTAGATAGCACTTATCTTCTTTTCTCTGTAGTTCATATATGAATTTCATATTTGAAAGATGAAGTGGATTAAGTGGTGACTTTGATAAAGACAGTGACTCCAGGAATAAGTCTCCATTTACCTACACCATCATCTTTGAACAACACCGAGATAAATAATTAAGTCATATTATATTTTATTTTTAAAGTTTTCTCATTTTTTCGAAACTTGATACCCTAAAACTGACATCTCTGTAACAAATATTTAGATTTTTTTTCCTGTAACTGTTATTTGCCTAATAACTCCAGTTTTGTATTCTACTCCTCCCTTCCCTCTTAAAATTAGCAGCACATCTGATTTCTCAGACTAGTATGTCTTAACATACAGTAAGATACCTCTGCCTTTCCCAGTAATGTTAGTTGAGCTGATAAAGGGTACCATTTTTCTCCACAAATTTTGTTGTATTCAACTAGAACAATTAAAACATGCAGTTGTAGAGGAAGAAACACCTGCACCATTTTTTTTTTAATATTTGTGTAAGTATTTATAACATTTTCCTGATTTTTAACTGTTATGTGCAGTAACAGTTACATAATTCAAACAATCAAACTCTCTCTGAACAACCACCATCTGAGGTCTAATATTGTGGAAATTCATGCAGTAATGTTTCTAAAGGTGCATTGGATTTAAAATCATCTTCATTAGTAAACAGTTTCATTCCAACTGCCTTTCATGTTTTGTGATTATGATTAATATTTCTTCCTGCTACAAGGACTTCTCATAACCATTCATTGCAATAAACTTGAAATGCAACGATTCAGTTATACAGGAAGACATGATGGAGAATCCCACCATACTTATAAATACCGATTCTGAATATTGGAGTTTCTATATTGTGTATAGATCAGTTTGGAATGTGGAACATGTTACTTTTTTTCCTTGCAGAACTGGTTTTTCACTTATAAGGACTCATATTTCTTGCAAGCAAACCACACTGGAAAAAATGTGTCAATGGTATTAGTGCATAAAACCATCTATTACAATGTCTATTAGAATGGCTATAGGGAGAAACTTGAGGGCTGCCTATGGCAGACAGTGTTGTGAGTGGCTTTGTTGGGTTTCAGAGCTTTGAAACACACTAGGAAACCTTCTTCAATGAATAGAAGATATTGTGGCAGTTATTCTGACAAAGTCACATCAATTCAGGGGAAGTAAGCTTGAGTAGAGGCAAATAATGTGTGTGGAAAATCCAGCATATCTGGCACTTAAAGAGTCTTACTTTCTTGCTTCAAAGTTTAAAAAAGAAAACCAAACTAAACCAAACCAGTATGTTTTACTTTCCTTTTACATCTGTGTGTGTACTAGAATTCCTCTCACTTTTGTCCCACTTTTACCTGTTTTGCAGTGTGAAAGAAACACAGATTTTAGGTGAATTTGTCTCAAACATTTCAACTGAAGTACTAGGATATTTCTAAATTTACAGAAATTTTACTATTACTTAGGTTAGATGAATTTTCCAAAATCTACAGTCATCCTTCCAGTAAAAAACATCTACTATATCACTGCAAATGCAAACTGCAATCCTCTTAGTATTAACTGCAGGTATAATGAGATAAGACAGCTACTTGCCAACCATTGTCAGACTGAGTTTCTATTTTTACAGAAACTTCAAAGTAGATATTTGCTACTGGAAAAGTACTGGGGTTGTCTCATAACAAATATTCAAGGCCTTACATCAAGTACAGCAGGGTACTACAAATGGTAATTCTGCTGCTGTGTTTTACTGATAACCCAGCTGCCATGGATTCTGGATGAGTATCAAAACTGTTCGAGATTCTGCATTGTTTTGTCATTGTTTTGGCTTGATAGCTGGGGTAGTGTCTGTACCTGGCTGAAACAGCTCCCTTTCCAGAATTTCAAACATATTCTGTGCTCTTATCTGAAAGAGAGCTGCTTCTCTGCCGTATAGATATGAAATGGTTCAGATGGGAACACTCAGGGAACGTGGAAGACTCAGGGGAATCATCACTCCTTAAAGAAGCAATTCTCCACACTCATTCATAAAGATATTAGGCATGCAGAAGGCTGAGTGTTGTCAAAACAGGTAGTGCCAAATCTGCTTGATGCCACTGCCAGAACCTCCTGCCAGCACTAGCATTTTTAGGACATCTCTGTGTTCTGGTATGTTTAGAACAAGGTTTGCAAAGAGCTATAATATTTCCTTGTTCTGTACAGTTCTGAAACACCTTGGCTTAAAAAGTGTAACAGCTTCACCTAACTGCTTGATTTTTTGAATAGTAGCTGGCCCTTTGTTACAACTGTGGGTACAGAGGAGTCTGCTCAGCTAAATAAAAATAGCACAATAAAAACCATGGAGGCAATTTTTTATTTTTTCTAAAAGCCATCTCAGTCCTATCACTCTCATACGTTGTAGAAGCCCCAAGAACACACTCAGATTGCAACTCCTTTTACGGGGACTCTTTTGTATTACACCATTTGTTGAGTTTGATTTCAGAGATATCATAGATAACCTAGTCACACCTAAACCCCTTGCCAGCCACACATCAGTGTCTCCACTGTGTTGTCATTTAATTTTGTCACTGAAGAGCTGTAGCAAACTTTCTTTTCCAGCAGAAAGGCTAATCACGTCCCCATACTGTCTCCATGGACTACTACACATATAATTTTTTGAAACACACAGTCAAATAGCAGTGATTTTCCCTAAATCTTTTAAATGCAAATCTCAGTGAACATACAGTTGTGTTTAGACAACTTTCTTAGCCAATTTTGTTTCCTCATTTTACTCTCAATAATATTTTAACTGTATGTCATGGTATGGGAAATTTGCCATTTACCATAAATTACAGTACCAGTTAGCTCATTCTGCACCAGTGAAGATTCAAGCTTTATTTCAAAAATTCTGTAAGTTTTTCAAGACATTCTAATATTTGTCTTTGAAATCTCTCTATACGTCTGAAAAGTATATCTTCACTTATTAAAATGATCTACTCTGGAGTCTGTTCTGGTTTACTGTTCGTTACTGCCTCTCTTGTGTGATTTTACAGTCTTGGTTACCTGGATTAACCTTTTCTGACTTCAACAGGGACATTGGCAATTGTATGGAGCAAATGTACCCAAGTTACTCAGAATAACATATCAACTAATGGCCTATGTTGCATGTGTCACATACTAGGGAAGAAAGTCACACAAGCCCCCACTTTCTGGTCACATTAAAAAAAAATCACCTGTGAGAGGATGCCCTGGATTATAAGACACTATCCACAAAATATAATGGACCAACAGCCTTCAAACTACAGTCCTTCTTTGGTGCCTGAACCTTGCAATGTTTTCATCCAGAACAGCTTTTAAACTAGAGGGCCCAAGGCTCTTAAAAAACTATAGAAACTCAGGTCTCACATGCTGGGAAACAACTGTTTCAGCGTTTGGTCCTGCAATGAAATGTGTTACTCCTTACAGTCGTTCCCCAAGAAAAAGAACATGTTGAAAATCCTGTCCTAGGAATGCAGAAAGATAACC
The DNA here is from genome assembly GCA_013389865.1 of Piaya cayana. Taxonomy (NCBI): domain Eukaryota; kingdom Metazoa; phylum Chordata; class Aves; order Cuculiformes; family Coccyzidae; genus Piaya; species Piaya cayana. The sequence goes on from WAAB01005361.1 coordinate 11,123, forward strand.
TGGGGACTGGAATAAATTGATTTTTTGGTCTGATTACGCTGGAAGAAGAGTTGTTGCCTAGAGAACTTCCCAACAGGAATGCATGGAGAAACATACTTGAGTAACTTCTGACAGAAACATAGAACAGTGCTGCTAGAGGAAAATGAATGTTGGTTGAATGAAGGTCAAGGACAGCAACCAGTGGCCAGGAAAAGTTTGTCTAGTGTAGTCATACTGTAATGAGGTCACCCAAAACTTCATTTGAAAAGACATCAGTGTACAGCCACTGCCCACAAATACACTAAGTATTGTGAGGTAAACGAAGACGTTCTGCTCTCAGGGCCAACATTGAAATCTGGAGTCAAACACAATAAAACTGCACAAGCGACCACATTATAGGGACAGTACACTAACTTTTAACATCTCTCTTCCCTCCCTACTTGACAGCACTTGTTGGAGCAACCTTCCACGTCACAGCTTGTTCCTCACTAGTTCAGAGGAAACCTAGTGAAAAAGTCAATGACTGCTTCTGGAGAAAATGAAAAAAAAGTGGCCCTTTGAAGAAAGGTGTGCCTAGCTATGGATGCACACACAGAGCACTCTTATTATCCTAGGCATTCTACAGACCTCATGGTGCTACAACCAATAATAAGCCACATATTGTACTGAGTTGGCAATGTACATATAAACCAGGAAAAGTTACAAACATCACGTGCATTACTTTTAAGGTGTCTTATGCCTAAGGGTCATCTTTTCAGGAAAGTGAGACAGAGCTTATATAGAGCTCAGACAATGCATAGCAAACTGGAAAAAGCTGTTGATCAATACTATCTCAGTTTGCAAAAAATGTCTGGAACTGCTTCTGGCTAGCCGAGGAAGGAGTAGCAGTGCGAAAGTTTACCGGCTTGCAACATCACTACTATGTCAGTACATCACTGAACTCTGAGACAAACTGTGCCGCTGCCAGATATCCTCACTGCAAAGTAGTGTGCTTTGCTGAGAGCTCCAGTGTGAGTAAACATATAGGGAGCCTAGCGACATACAAGGCTGCTGTTTTATGCACTAACGTTCTCATAGCTCAGGGCTTCATTTCCACTATCACTCTTGACCTATCCTAGTTTAACAGTAAAATTTTTCCAATAACTCATCAAACCTTTTTTCCTTGCTGTCATTTTGCCATCAAAACCCCACGGATCTTACACAGATCTGTCAAATGCTTATGTCAGCCTTCACAGAAATGCTCCACAGAGACCGTAATTGAAGAGGTAAGGAAATAGGTTAGTTCTGGAATTTTAATTATCTTGTCTTCTCATATGCTTTAAATCCCTGTGTTAGCTAAATTTTTGCACTATTCCCACTGTCTCCCTCTGGAAGCTTTCCTGTATTTAGTTTGGCAATGTAGCTTGCACAACCCTTTCTCAACAGAGTTTTGCAGGGTTTTTGACTTCTTTCATAGCCTAGGCATTATAATGAAACTTAGTTTTTTCTTTTCCCCAGAAGGTCCTAGTGACCCTACTGGACTTTGAAGGAGAATGGAGAGGGAAGGGAGAGAAAGAAGTTCAGAATAGGGCCAGGTTTAGCTTATAGTCTAACTAGAAGAGGCAAGTCTGTGAAAGCAAGGAGAAAGTCAGAAAAACTCTGCAAATTACTCAGCAACTGTCCTTTCCCCATTTGAAGACTATACAATATATTAACAAATGAGAAGCTGTGCAATATGACAGATTATGAAATGAATTTTGGAAAAAAATATTGACTTCAGTTGCACAACACTACTTATACACACCTGAATCAATTTTATTGTTCATTAGGCTCTGAAAATTTTGTCTGTGTTTTAGATATGTGTGTAGATAGGTGCACAGTAGAGAAAGAAATTTTTTTTCTGTGTTACTCTAATCTCATTTATTTTTAATGTATGTAATTTCCTTCATTTCTTCTGAGTAAATTTCTCATAATGTAAATGTTAAAAAAAATCACAGTTTGAAGTAAGGCATTCCCTTATCCAAAGGAAATATTAATGAATCTTTAAAAATGAGCAGTTAGGAGAGTTTTCCAATATTGGAGATCACTAAATACAAAACCAGAGTAACATTCTTATTTTCCATCTTATGCATAAGCATCACATTTTATCAAACAAGAACCTTAGAAACCTGTAAAACTTCCCAAAAAGACAGGAATATTTGAAAATCCTTTGGCTTTCTTCAGCACAAAATAACCAGCTGATTCTACACTACGAGCTGCCATTAAACACCACAATAGTTCACATAGCATTGAAGAAATTAAGCCACTTCAATTCGTCAGTTTTCCTGAAATGGATATGGAACTCTCAAAATGCCAAGAACAACACTGAAACACCAACATAGGATTTAGGTCGAACGCTCCTCAGAATACAGGAAGTTTGCTTTGCAGTCTTACTCTATGACATTCATGAGCATAAAGTTGGAATAAATCACCTCCTGAATTCCCTTCCATCATGAATTATTTCATGTTTCTAATCTTTACCTTTGAGAAGAAGATGCTGATTCAGAAAATGCTGATTGTTCTAGCTCCAGTGAGAGATACCATAGGCTGTGCAATAAGCACATATCTATCATTTCACTGAATCAACGATTTCAGAAAAAAATCAAACACTGGGGATTTCTCTGAACTGATAAAGAATTCAGATAGAGTTAAATTAAAAGTTAAAGAGGATCAGTTCTTGTAGTGACATATTTCATAGCTGTATCTTTGTCAAACTTCTATAAAAGTATCAGGAAATAGTAGAACTTCCAAAGAACTTGAGGATAAACCAGATACAGGAATCTCAAAGCACTTTCTTCCCAGAAGTATATGAGAGCCACAAAAGTCACAGTAATGAAAAAGGTAAAACTTGTGTTTTGTTACTTCTCCAAGGAAAAGTAGAAAATCAAGCCTGATCTCAGAGGAAAAAGTCAGTCTTTGCTGTGTACTGAATGTTGTATCTGCGAGTTGGATAAAAGCTGTTCTTACTTTGTGATATGTTATTTTCAGATGGAAAATCTGTGTCCTGGTCGTATAAGGTCTGTGCACATTCTTACTTTCTTGCTATGTAATAGTAATATTGGTTTCTTAGTTTATCTCTTTTATTTACCAGGAATTTCCTTTGTACCTCTAAATTGCCGTAGCTCTAGCACATAATGAATATAAAATATGACTTTAATTTTGGCAGGAAATGAACTGAAATTAAAGCTGTCAGAAAAGGAAAACAAAAACAACAGGGGGGACATATGTTATGTATCATGGTAAAACAAGAAATCACAGTACGTATTTTTCAGGTGGCTCTTTCCTGAGTTGTGGTATACAAGAGGCTCAGTACTGGCAAGACGCAAGAACAGCTGGGCACTGAACAGTTCCTAATCATCTCAAAGCTGCCTAAGACTCTGAAAAGGAAACCACAAAAACTACAATGTAAAAAAACTCTGATTGTGCACCAGTGCTGGAGTCTATGTTTATATTCAGCTAGCGTTTTTCTTCAATTCAGTGCTGCACAACATCAAGAAGACGTTGTATTTCCATCATGTACCTCTTGATCATGCAGTTCACTGTTGTAATTTACTGGCTCTGGTCATTACAGAGCTTTGTGTAGCTGATGGTGGTATTTGATCTGAAAAAGTATTGATGTACAGTAACTGATCTTTATAAAAGATCTTTGACTAGAGCAAGCAAACTCATCAAAGACAGTAATGCTTTCTATTTTTCTTCTCATACATTATTCATGAATAATCTGTGTATTAATTGGCTTATTACTTGAAATAATCAGAAACTTTATGTGTAATTGTAGGCCACTGGGATCTTCATGTAGCTGATATTTATAATCAGTGAAAGGACTTAGTTTTTCTTCTGACTTGTTATGGGTCCTCGAGCATTTAGATGGTATTTAGACACATCTCTGAATGAATGAATGAAACATTGTGGCGTGGAAGTTAGAAGTTCTACGAATGACTTTAGCGTGAATATGCATTTTTAGAAACTTTTTTCAAGTTCTGAAAAGAAGTAAAGTACCATTTGTTACCAAAAAAGCATTAAAGATATGTTTATATCTCTGAAGAACATATATGGATTAAAACTGTAGCTTAAAAGAAATCTGTAGAAAAATCATGATGACTTCAGCAGAAGTAAATACTTACTGTATTTTACAGTGTCACCTAAAGAATATATTATGGTCAATACTGATAAGAAAGGTTGAAAGATTATACCTAAGTATCTTTTGACAGCTTTATTCTGTGCCATTATTGTTCAATTGACACAGCTGCTCAATAAAACACTAGATTACACGATGTCACACAGATGTGAGGGAATATTTGAAAAGAATGTTCCTTGTTGCCAAAAAGCTAAAAATTTTGGACCAACAAAATAACAAATGCAGTCAAAAAAGGTGGGTGCAGTAAAAGGGGTTGGGAATATATGAAGTAGTATGCAGTATTTTTTTGAAGAGGCATGGCATGATCTCCAAATTTCGAACTAGGAGAATTCTGTGTTGAGACAGAAAGGTTTAATTGTTAAAAAACTGTAAAATAAGTAATATATCTTGGTTTTATGAGAGTTTAAGTTTAAAGGGTATGACTTACTAGCTTCTGTTATTCAATGGTTTATGTACCACCTAGGTAGAGAATGAGTAATTACTTCTTACTCATTTTCTCTATATTATTTGTGATTTTATGTTATTTCTCAGTTTTCTACCATTTAGACAGAAGCATTGCAATTGGTTTCTTTTCTGTACAAAACATTGTATACTTTTGATCACCGTTAAAATCTTCTCTCTAATCCTGGATAGTGGGGTAGTTGGGCAAACAAGAACTGTAAGCAGTACCCACGGTGTATTAGCAATAAATTTATACAGTGGCATACAGCTATTTTATGTTTTAATCTCTCCAATGATTTTGAACACCCTGTGAGCAGTGAGGTGATATCAACAATGATTAATCTCTTTCTGAACAGTGGTAACTACTTTTGAACCAGAATGATCTGCATGTGTACTGTTGTCTGTGCTGCAATATTTTATTTTTCTTATGTGGATATAGAATTTAATTTGCATTTTTGATTCAGCATTATAAGATCCTCATGCAGTTCTTCAGAGTCAGCTTCAGTCTGGACTGTCCTAAGGGTGATTTTTTTACTGCAAACTTCATAACCTTGTTAGCCACCCTCTTTATCAAGCACTCATGAGAATCTAGCTGCACCATTTCCTCTTGCTCCCTTGCTATTATTGTCCCTCATCAGGAAATCTTCCCTGCTTAGCCAGTGCAATATAGTTTCTAAAGAGAAGAGTAAATATTTACTGCACTACTGAAGGCCCATGGGATTATTCCTTGAAAGCTGTGAATTACTTGCTCAGAGGCACTCTGATAAGACAGTGAACTCTATACTTTATCAAGGCTTCAGAATTTGTCCTACACTTTTTGAAGACTGCAAGAAATTCTTCCGCATATGCCAGTTCTCCAAATATGCAAGGTATAACATTTTTTTTTAATTCTTGAAAAAGTATACATTATATTGTACTTTTTGAATACTGTGGTTGTATAGATAGTAATTAAGACAAATACAATGCTATTTTTTACTTATCTTTTAGAGGGAACCCTAATACAATTACCATCAAAACATGTAAATAACCTGATAGGATTAATATGAGAATTTAAGAACATATGGAAATGAATTAAATCCTCTGCTGATATTAACTGGTTATCTAAACCCACCAGACTAACTGTGGTTGTAGTATATGAAACATCTAAATCAAAACCATCCAATTACTTATCTATTGGACTATGATCTGTGCAGGGAAATGATGTGAGTTAACAGCTCCCCTTCTTGCAGTATAGTGTCTGTCAGTTTAAACACAGCACTCTGAATTTCACTGAATACCAACCAGTCTCCATGAATCCCCCTTCAAAGGAATCCTGAGGGTTTTCTTTAAATCCAAAGGAAACCCCAGGAGATTGCTACATTTCTTTTCGAAGTAGAACCAAAGAATTGCAAGAACAATCTATTTATACTGTAGAATCTCTTTATACAGCAGAAAAAATTCAACATTTATTTGAAAGAATAAATATTAATAGCATATTCTGAGCTACTTAATAAGCTTATTACAATATTGTGCTAGTACAAATAATGTTGTAATGTATTCCTGGTTCAGCTGAGTAGCATTTAGTAAAGGATATAGACAAAAACTCTCCCTCTTTCTTTCCCTCCACTCTTCTTAATTTCAGGATGAACTTGACCATCAAATGCAGTGTTTGTCCTACAGTCAGGCAGAATTACTTTGAAGACAATGAGACTCTCCACAGATTCAGGAACACTGAGGACAATTCTAGTTCAAAACATTTTCCTTACTATTTTGCATATAATTTACATCAGTGTTTAAGCAAAGAGAAGATCTCCATTCCCGTTGCCAATCCCCAAAGCTATATACTCCTTCTATCTTCCCTGGTATGCCCTTTGTCTGAATTTGCATAGCAAAATTACTGTATGAATAATTTAGGTAGAATAACTCAATAACTAAAAAAAAAATTAAACATCTACCAAGAATGATGAATCCAAAAGATAATATGAAGTACAGTGAACTGGAATTCAGATATTTCAGATTTGAATGCCTGACAGAATAATTTGCACTTCACATGAACAGCACATGTTTGGTGACTCACTCGATAAGGGGATAATAGAGTTATGGTAATTTGGCTCATTAGGACAATCTATGGGTTGGAGCTGCTAATCAAAAAAAGTACACTTCAATAATCTCAAAGGACAAGTACTACAAGTGAATTTCTAAAGACAAGCTACTAAATAACTGAAGAATACTATAATACAAGGAACTAAAAGCTAAAAACTCTGGAAAGTTGTTATGTCTTTAAACTCAGCCATTTAAAAAGTGAAAGAAGCAGAAAGCAAGACAGTGATATTTTACAGTAGATAATCTCAGGTGAAATGCATATCAGAGTAAATTTTATTTTCCAAAAGAAATTGTAAAATACCACTCTAACTCTAAAGATTTTTTTTATTTCAGAATATATTCATTCATATCTAACAGATGATTGAGACTAACAGGCACAACTAAACGTCTATGTGATTTAGTAAAATCTGTTCGGGAATATTTTTAGAACTTTATTGAATCATGGTTTGAAAATTCCAAACTGTTCACTTAGTTGGAAAAGAAGTAATCTCATGTTAGCGGCATGTTAAAAAAATAGTGCATATCCATTGGAACAGAATGGTAGTATGAGAGATAAAAGCAAGGTTCTGAATTGTTCATCTAAATGCATCCAGTTTTAAGTGCTCACATAGATAAAAAATGACATCATACAGTACATATTGTCTTTAACTGAATCACCAGGAATGGTGAAGTAAGATTCTACTTGCAAATCACTCCCTAGAAATCAATGGGGGAGGGAGGAGGTTAAAATTACTTTTGGTTATCTGCATTCTGAACAAGCAGATACTCATACAATCCCAGATGCCTTAGCACTGTCTTGTGACATGATGAGACAATTAGCCAATCTGCCCTCTTTGCCAAGAAGAAAATGTGCCAGTGAATTTCAGTTCTAATTGTCAGCATGACTAAGTATCTACAGATATGTTAATCTGTATAGTAAGAAATAAGGGGGAAAACTTTAGACTGAAATAATGGAGTGGATTTAAAAAAAATCATGAAAAAGGAGCACTTTTAAACTTCTTTATTTTAACTGGAACAGCAAGTACTGCATGAAGATCCTCTTCTGTTATTTTTATGTCACCTAAAGTTAGAAGACATTGAAATTTTCTGAGAAAAATTTGATCCTGAGCTACTGGTATGTTGAATGCATCAAAAGGGATCTGAGGATTTTCTGATTTTCTTCTCACTCTGCAATAATGCTTGGTTATGCACTTAATCTTATTGTTTTCTCAAGCCCACCAGGATCCAGGAGGAAATGTTCTCTTCCTTCCTGTAAATAGGACTTGTAGTTATTGGTTTCCTCAGAATCACCTCAGAAACACCAGTACTCTGAATTAATCTCTTTTGGAAGATAATTATTCACATCCAAAATCTGTCTAGAATCAACAGCAGTGCTATTTTAGTATTAAACATGATCATGATATTTGGTGAAATTTGTCCTCAGGATGGTAATTTAAAACTGTGATAAAATAAAGCCTTTAATTCATTAACCTGCATCACTAAGCACTCTTCAAAACAAAACATTTGAGGAACAATGCCTATGACAGTATTGAAATTAGATCATCTCTCTAGTTTTGTTGACCAGGACTGCTTTCTGTAAGTTTATACTCCCATCCTTATGAAGTGTTGGTTGTTTGAGCCAAAGTAATTGTAAATGCTTAACAAAATACTTCAGTCAGTGCATAAGGAATTTTCTGTGTCTATGATTTCCAGTGGAAATGCTTTCCTGGTTGTCATGCTGAGTGGAATACTATATTTCGAAAATTTCATCAGGTCTCTCTGTCTTTACAGGTTAACTATTTCCCACAAGCATTTTTTTTTCCTGGAATGACAATAGATGTGCTTTTCCCAAGGCATTCAATGTCCTTTCTTAAAAGCACTCCAAACACAGCCTATATCCTCTGACAAATTAGCTCATGCCAAGAAATGATGATGTAAATTTATTTAACATTTAATTTAGCAACTAAAATAATTAGGTCAGTAAAAGTTTCTATTTAAGCAAATAATACACTTTCCTAGCACTCATGAAAGCACAAGTCAAAAGTAACAAAGATAGGACTTAGTAGAAAGGAAGTGTTGACACAGATTCTTAAAAATATGAAAAAATAAGAAACACCAAACATGTTGGTTTACTGTATCAATATTTGCACTGGATTGTGCATGTGTAATATATTCAGAGGAATACTTACATTTAGCTGCTCATGTCTCTAAGATTTGGGGTTGGTTAATCATAAATTGTGGCAAAAATTACAGCACCCAATAATGAAAACAAATCAAAACAAATATAATAATTTTAAAAAAATCAATAATTCAGTTCTGTGCTGTTTTACTTCTGGCTCCAAAATAAATGAAATTGATCTGTTCATAAACTGTTTTCATTCATTTCCATGTCACTGAAGCCTGAGTAACTGCACTCACAATTAGTGCTGAATGAACTTAAAACAGAAATTACATTTTCTAAATGTAGAGAATGGATGCTAAACTTCCACTCTTTAATGCTCAGAGCAATCACTTTTAACTCCTATTCACCACTTTGAGTCCTAATTCAGTGTGCATCTAAACCAAGGTTAATAGTTTTCTCATGGGGTCTAACCCTGATGGTTTGGGGTTTTTTTGCTGATCTTGCTGAATCAGAGAATCTTGCTGACTAAATCCTGAAAATAAAGTTGAATCTTGCTCAAGGTAACTTACTTGACTTTTAAATTGTTTGTAATTCTGTTAATAGCTTCTTTTTTAACACATTGGTATTGTCTGAATGGTCCTAAGAAATTCAGCTTTGCCAGTAAAAGCTTGAAAGTTTTGCAGAGAGTTAGTTTCTTAGCAGAACTCTCTTTGCAGTCCCCAGTTTAAGCGGACCAGAAACTTTTGAGCTAACTGACATTTACTCTTCAGTAACACCACAGCAATGTGCATTAGGTACTGGCAGGTTTCTTGGGAAGTATTTGCTTGTGAACATGAAACATTACCCAACCAGACCTAATTTCAATGACAGAAATATCTGGAGAAAGAATCCATAGGATGCTGAGAAGCCTCAGCTAAAAGACAGCAAAGGGATGAAGAAAACAAAAAAAAAAAAAAAAAAAAAAAGGAAGAGAGTTACGCCTCTGTGACGACCTAGCAAAGCAATTACCAAACCACTGAATTTACATATAGGAGATAGATCCTCAGCCCATTGTGAAGGGTTCAAACCTACTTCCATGTGGAGGTGTGTGTGTGAAAGAGGATAGTAAAACAGAGCCAGAGGATGTAGGGAGGGAGAAAGATGTCTAATAAAGCTTACAAGTTATGTTGATAAATTCCAAGTTTTGGTTAAGTCTAAGAATGCCATGTGGAAAATGTGGCCAAAACAAAGGAAGTGTGGGTATCATATGCTTGAGAGGGTTTAGTTTCTACATGACAGTCAGATGCCTATCCTGGAATGTCAAATTATTGCAGAGCTAGCTCAATTGAGCTTTTTTTTGTTATTGTTATCCAAAGAGAATCCATTTGTTTCACACACATCCATAACCTTTCTCAAAGGTTTGTAAGCAAGAAACAAAACACAGATTAAGTGAAACAAAATACCGGTTTATTGGCATAAGAAACTGGAAAACAGATAACTTATGTTCTATTTTATCCTTGAAGGAACAGAGGCCATGGTGATTTGCATACTTAATTTTTTGACCAATTAACATTAAAAAGCTTTCTAACTCTACTGATTCTCACCTTCTGCAGACATATTCTCTGCGCAAAGTGATGAAGTGACATTAATGGTGAAAAACATGGCTGAAGTGGCAAGAATAAGAGGAGGTAGATCATATTAATGACTCAGTAAAATTGCATGCATTCTGAAACTGCCTTGTAGTTCACATAATTTCTCCCTTGTGAGTCTTGCAATCCTGACTCAGTTAAAATTTTTATCAGTATATATATCTCCTGTTAGCTGAAACTCTGATTTTATTTCTTGAGTATCTCATAGTTTTTCCATTTTTCCTATGAAAGGCATAGACTTATCTACTGTAATCTAAATTTCATTTGTTCTGAATTACAAAATCCAAATAAGAAATGAAATGGAAGGAAATTACACTATGAAGTTTTACTAGGATTTTTTTGTGTGTGTTGCAGGCATCCTGATCTTGGAGTTCTGTCAGTTTGAAAGCTTTTGCTGCCACTTTCAGAAATTATATATTCTAAAAAAATAAATAAGTAAAATGAAATCTCATCAGTTTTCCTCTGTTAATAATTTCTTTTAATTACCTCGTATGAACTGAGAATATTATGAGGTTCAGCTACATGCCTTAAATAGTTTGAGGCCCAAAGGTCACTATCAGAATTGAAAGTCTAGATTTTGGTTTTAAAAATATATATATTCATTTGATATTCAAGACGGTATCTGTGTCTCCAGTCCTATGTGGATATGAAGGCAGGACCCTCTCCAGAGAGAGGTACACATATCACATCATATATATCATACATGTAGATCGTGGATAAAGTAAATACTATTTGTAAATTTGTTTTTCTTCTGAATGTAAAAAAAAAAAAAAAATCAGAGAATCAGGTTTTTTATAAAATGGAAAAACACCTACATGTAAAAACAAGTATGTATTTTCCTGTTCAATATCTTTCTCAATGACCTGGATGAAGGCATTGAATGCACCCTTAGTAAGCTTGCAGATGACACTAAGTTGGGAGGTAGTATTGATCTGCTGGAAGGTAAGGAGGTTCTCCAAAGGGATCTAAACAGACTAGACCACTGGGCTGAGGGCAATGGGATGAGGTTTAACAAGACCAAATACTTGGATCTTACACTTGGTGTGCAACAACCCTGTGCAGCTCTACA
>WAAB01005362.1:0-20916 GCA_013389865.1 Piaya cayana
GCCCTCGGGAAATTTAATGCTACAGTCCCTCTTCACTTTGACTAGAACAGAAAATCTTATCGTCTCATGATCACTTAGTCCTAGGCATCCCCCTACTACCACATCCTCCACAAGTCCTTCTCTGTTTACAAAGAGCAGGTCCAGGAGGGCACCTTCCCTTGTTGGTTCATTCACTAGCTGCACAAGGAAGTTGTCTTCCACGCATTCCAGAAACCTCCTAGACTGCTTCCTTTCTGCTGTATTGTTCTCCCAGCAGATATCAGGGAGATTGAAGTCACCCACAAGAATAAGTGGCAATGATTTGGAGATTAACCCCAGCTGTTTATAGAAGAGCTCATCAGCTGCTTCTCCTTGGCTGGGTGGCCTGTAACAGACACCTATCACAAAATCTACCTTCTTATGGGCTTCCCTGATTTTAACCCACAGGCACTCAATCTCCTCATCGCCACAATCCATTTGAGTAGTGTCCAATTCCTCCCTTACAAAGAGGGCTACCCCACCTCCTGCTGCATTTCTTATAGGTTCTATGAAGTGGGAATCAGTGAAGACAAAGAAAGAAGCTGAGCAGTAGTAGATTAGGAAAAAATTGAAATAAAATGTACTTAACTTGATTCCTCAGTGGGCACAGTGATGTACTCAGCAATGTCCTCTAAATACGACAAACATGAGTCATAAGAAAAACTGAGGATACACTTGGGAACAGGGTTTTCCCGAGCACGTAATTAACTTTATTAGGTTGCTCTCAAGCCCTACAGGAATCAAGAACAAATCTCATAGGTTTGCCTCTGAAGTATTCCCAGGCAAAGGATTTATGAACTGAGGCTGAAGGATATACGTAAGATAAAGTTTTCCTGAGTTTCACGAGACTCATCCAGGTCCTGAGGGGCGTAAAGACTAGATGATAGGGTCTGAGTAGTTGAGAAGGTTGAATCTAGGATGTGGAAGGTTTAGTAGCTAGGAAAGATTGATGTAATCCCTTTTCTTCTGAGTGTGTCACTTAACACATCCCAGACTCCCAAGTTCTTCATTTCACCTCTTACTGTCATATGCCTGTTGCAAAAGGGTCTAACTGCTTTTGCTTGTTTCTTCCTTTACCTGAGAGGAAAAAAAACCTTATGTCAACAAAAATCCTAGCATATCAGTGGCATCAAACCATCAGACCAGAAAGTTAGTAGAAGTGTGGGTCAGCACAGAAAGATTGTATCTGCTAGAGAGTGTATGAAATGAGATTTGGTGAACCACATAGGAAGTGGAGGGCACAAAGGATCCCTCTTAGCTGGAGTGCTCAGGGACCACTGAAGAACATTGAGGATAACCAAGGGGTGAACTTGTCAATTATTTCCTGCCTATACTTGGAGGCTGTAGTTGCAGGAAGAGACTATTCTGAACACTACACAAAGCAGGCTGCATGAGAGTTACAACAGTTACTAGCAGATAAGAGTGAAAGAGAGGCATCAGAATCAGAAAGTTTTATTAGTGGAATGTTTCTTTGATGATAGAGAGGATCCTGTCATATTTTAGGAAGTATGATTCAATTGCACTAATTCTGATAATTTCGGACACTCGGGAATGTCAGGCTGGGTAATTTATAATGTGATAGCTAACTATGGTAGGAAGCCTACCATCATTGATGGTCTTTTAAAATGCGAGTGAATCAGGCCCAGGAGGGAGGGCATCTGCACTGACAGATCTGGTGGTGTGAAGGCAGTTCAAGTATGATTTTTCAGTCTCTGTGAGGTATTTTCCTCTCAGTTCAGTTGCTTTTCCTAACGCTAAGACTTTCAGCACAGGAACCTGAAGTTAATGCTGTGACCTGCTGTTGCTGAGCCATGGTTTAGGATCATATTGGTTGTACTACAAAAGTCCACCTCTTCCATGTGATATTGCTCCCACTGACAGTAATTTTAGGAATATTTAAGCGTGTCCTAATTACCTAAGGAGCTGACAGATAATATCACTGCGCTGTGATGACAAGGTATTTGCATGTCATTGGATATTGTTAAAAAGAAAGCTTAGGATGCTTTTTTCCTACTTTGATGCACCACTGCATTACCAGCAGGAGAACAATGAGTTTAGAAATAAAGCATGAGTATAGGTGGATATTTTGCTTGGTGGTTCATAAGCATGTGTCAGAAGCTAAGTACTGAGATGAGTCAGCAGAGAAGTGTAATCAGATAAAAATAGCTCTAGGACATAGCATGGTGTGGTAGTTACTGAACAGATTGTTGCATTGTGTTCACACATAGGGAAGTTCTTCTGCCATTCCTACTCTCCCTTCCCCCCCCCCCCTTTCCCATTTATTTAATTTTCCCTCTAGCTCCTACCTATCCTGGACACTGAGAGCTTACCTGCTTTGGCTCAGGTACAAGGGTCTGGGTCATGTTTACCATACAGGATCAGGCAGCCCAGATATCCTACAAATAGCTCAAGTATGGAACAATCAACATCCAACCCTCAGTTATCCAGGTGGACATCTGAATTTGACATCTAGAGCCATTTTATATAACCTCAGTCTTGCTTCCAGCCTTCAGGTACCTCCCCAGAATGGGAAAAGTCTCCTGTAGATACTGTAACATCTGCCAGTCCCTTAGAGTTGTCTCAGAAATAGCAGGTCATCCCAGATGCCTTTGTACATGACTGTTCAAGCAACTGAACCCAGCCGCACTCCTTTTTCCAGAGATCAAGGACAGTTCTTCATGTGATCCCTGTGTCTTCTTTCCAAAGAGAACATTCAGAAACCACTTTTTCTAGACAACACTTTTCCTAAGTGAAAGCATAAATCTTGATGAAAATATTGTGATGAATTAGATTCATATGGAGAACTGCATCCTCAGAGGAGGAACAATCTTCCCAGAGGTCCTTGGGATTTGTGGCCTCAGAAGAAGAACCAAGGAGCATTTGGCTAAAGCTAGCCATCAAAGACTCCCAACATCCTGTTTCACGGGCTCCCCACCCTGCTTGCTGGGGCTCACTAGAGCCTTGGTATCCTTGAATCCTGTACTGGTGAGTCTGGATGATGGGGAAATGGTCCTGCACCTCCATGCAGAGATTTCCCTCACCTGTACGAAAGCAATGCCTTGCCCCTCATCAACCACTGTGAAATTGTCCTTTAGAGCACATAAGCACTCAAGTAAAAGCAAGGACATGAAGCATTCACTCTATTCAGATGCTGACAACACATTTCTGTGTGCATAGGAGTGGCAATAGCCAAAGTTCTTGCCCCTGCTGCAGCGTGGGAAGACCGGGCTTGCTGCTGCTGTACTTGAAGGCAGACTTTTGAGCTGCTTCCTGGAGGACTGTACAATTGGGATGCAGATGCCATCCTGCTCAGGGAAGAGCAGGATGACAAAGCACAGCCCTGCTGGGCTTTCTCGCACACCTTTCCATCCCAGATCTACCCTTTGCCTCCCCATTCCACTTCCCAAGAGAGGAACATTCTGGGCCTTGCACAGTACTCTGGGACAACAAAATTAGCTTTGCCTGCAGAGCTTGAAAGATTTCATTGACTCTGTGTGTATAGAAATCAAAAAAGTGTGTTTACTCAGTTTACATATAAATGTAGATCAAAACCAGAAGGTTTTGGTATCTGGTATCTGCTTCTTGTAGCTGTCCAGCCACTTACAGAACCTTAAGTCTAGGATTTACCATTCAGTCTAAATCCTTGTCTCAGGTATTTCTTTCCCAACACTGTAAAGTTATCTTCAGGCAGATCCTATTCATTGTAGCTCAGCCCCACAAGTGTTTCCTGTGATGTGTTTCCTTTCATACCTTAACCTGGTATTCACTTTTCACACTCCTCCAAAGGACAGATGATGCCCAAAGTTAACTTCAGAAAGCACATGGTAAAGTCAAGCCCCCTCCTCAGCAGGCACCTCCTGGTAACAGCAAGCATGGCGTTAAACAGTAGACAAGTTGCTACTGGGATGAAATACCTGTCTAGTCATCCCAGAGCATTGCTGCTTTATACACTGCAACTTATGTTTTATATAAGCACGATGCAAAGTAGTTATGATTTTTTATACAAATCAAGAACAGGAGTCCTGCAATTCCTACTAGTTCTTCGCAGAGTCTGTAACAAGAGCCACATAACTCTATTAATAACAGTGTGTCAGTGAATACCTTCAGTTCCAGTCTAAAGTTCTGTGACTAGGAATTTCTTTGCCATTCAATGACCTTTTTGGTGGTCCTACTTACAGGGTTTTATTAGATTTCTCAGCTTTACAAGATGCAAGGGCATTAGGCAGAAGCCGTTAAATTAAGTTCAGTCTCACACAATGTGTGTGAGGTTGATTTAATTTAAACACTCCTATGGCTGTGACATGAAGGATCTCTCACTCTCCGCAGGGACAGGCCCAGAACATAAAATCAGGGACTCTTCGAGGTTGCTGGTGACTCAGCTAAGGTTACCATTTCCTTTAGGTGTTACATACAGCTTTTGATTAAGCAGCTTTCCCCTGAGAAAACTTTACAGTTTATTTGAAAAGTTTTGCCTCCTGAAAAGGTTTTAGGTTTTGAAGAACTTTGAACTAGTTTTTACTTGTCAGAAGCCATTTTCTGTGAAAAATATCAATTTGCTTCCAATATGAATGGGACATTTTGTTATTCATATGTAGAGTTTTTAAGTACTTTAATAGCCCTAGGACACAGACCACAATACCAGGCATTTCATTCAGCTCACATAATGCAGGACTATGCAGCATTCTGCTGCACAAGGTTTTGCTTTGTATTAATGTGCACAGCCTGGGCTTTGACCACGACATTTGCTGAAAGTCGTGGGATGTGGGGTTTTTTTGCCATATTCAATTTGATAATCGAAATGCTGATCAGACATTTCTGTGGACAAATGGGCTCTGGGTTACTTCAGTTGGCTCTCCACATGTCAGCTGGCTGTAGCCTTCGCTTTCTCTGTGAGCTCTTGTGTAATTGCTGGGTCATACCCACCAGTTACTGGGCCTTTGGTGATGGGGAGCTGACTTTCAGCAGCTTCTTCATGATCCTATGTATGCGTAGGCATCATGCGTGCTAGACCTCTTCAGGGAATCTCATACAAGGGGTTAAATTGTGAAAACAGATACTTATTGTAGAGATGTGATGGAATTTCCTGTGCATCCAAAGAACCTAAGGAGAAAGGCATGACACATAGTGAAACAAAGGCTCTCCAAGAAAACATGCCTTCAATCTGGAAACAGAATATGGCACCAAGTTAATGAAATCTCTGCAGTGAAATGCAAAACCAGTTGCTGTTTCCCAATTACCAGTTCAATCTTCCTTATCCCAGTCTTTTACTGCCATCTCCTGGCTACAATTGGATAGACTCATCGTTGGACGTGAAATAAACCTCTTCCTGTTTTACTCCGTTTATTTAAGAGGTATAACTTTTGATAAAACATTTTTTTTAATGCTGATCCTGGAAGATTTGTGTTTTGTTTAAAATCTCTTTGATTCCCTGTTAGTTTCTGAACAGGGATATATCAAACTGAGTTACTCGTGGCAAAAAAAAATAAAAAGGAGTGGGGGGGCTTTTTAACTCGAAAGGGAAGACGTGCAAGCAATAGCACTTTCTGCATGTGATGACGCTTTTTGCAGGATTCCTACTTGAGTTCAGAAATTCCTGGGAAGAAATACAGGAAAGAACTAGCTGTGTAGAGAAGGGGAATGGGATCTGCTGTAATAGAAACCATCTCACTTTTTATTACCCCAAGCAATGCTGAATAAGTTGTGTTTTCAGAGGAAGACAAATTCTACCACTACCTCACATCTTCTTGCAGCAGTGGGGTGGAATGTAGGGAAGTATCCTTTATTTTCATGAGATGGCTGGAATTCACCCCCAAAATTTAATTATCACAAATCATCAGAGGCTAGGGCAGGGGAATTGAATTGTTTCTGTCAGCCGGGTCCCTCGTGCAATGTGCAGCACTTCATATGTGCTGAGAGGCATGGTTTAGTGTTTGATAGGAATGGTTGGACTCGATGATCCAGTGGGTTTCTTCCAATCTGGTTGTTCTATGATTCTACGACATTGCGTGGAACAGCAGCACAACAGCAAGGGACTCACAGAGGGGGCTCTTGTAATGGATTAACTGAGAAACGCAGCACTTGTGTAATGGCAAGCTTGGGCTGTATCTGGGGTGAAATTATGGCTAAAGAAAGAAGAAATCCAGAGAAACCAAGTATTGCATTTCAGTGTTCTAAAAACAAAGAAATTTTATTTTTTATTATCATAAAATAGAATAGTTTGGGTTGGAAGGGACATTAAAGATTATCTAGTTCCAACCCCCCTGCCATTAGGCAGGGACACCTCCCACTAGATCAGGCTGCCCAAGGCCCCATCCAACCTGGCCTTGAACACCTCCAGGCATGGGGCATCTACAACCTCCCCTAGTAACCTGTTTCAGTGTCTCACTACTCTCATGGTGAAGAGATTCTTCCTAATTCTAATATAAATCTGTTCCTCTCCAGTTTATAAATATACCTTCTATACCATAAATATACCATTTATACCTTTTAAAGCAAGTTTTTTTTATGAAACCCCTACAATACTCCTGAAGTTTAATTTAAAACATGGCCTATAAAAGGGGTCGAAATGCATCTTGAATGTCAATCTGAGTATTACAGCTTTGTGGCCTAACCTGCAGCCAGGACTAATAAAATGTGTGCAAGAAGCACCTTGAAGCTCGTTCAGGAGAAGGAGAGCAACTGTCTCCTTGGACAACCACATCCTGCAGTGCACCCCTCTTTGTATGTGCTGTCACAGAACAACATCATTTGGGTATTGGCTGGTTTTGTTGCTTCAGGAAACTGGCTGCAGGTAATATAACTTTTCAATTAGTGTCTTGTAAATGATCAGATATCATTCAGAAAAGGGCAATGATCTGATTATTGCTGTTGATAAAGGAAAGTAAGATTGGATGAATATTTGTTATGGTTGTCCCTTGATGGATTTCTTCTCCCCCCTAATATCCCTCTTGAAACCACTAGATAAGCCCACCACAATGCACCAGGGCTCCCAGCACCAGAACAGAACAGGAGGCTAGGCTCCAAATCCAAGCTCTTCCATACAACACAACTTCTCAGAAAACAGCCTTGATATCTTGGGCTGTCAGTTCACTGGGAGGTGTTGTGAATCCAACAGCATTTAACTCTTACTGCAATTTAGACAGCAGGTATTCCTGGAGCATATGCATTTCACAGAGTCCTATAAATGCCTATGGAAAAGGCACTGTATTAGATCACACCTCAGACACCTTTCTTCTTCCTTGGCAGAGCAGGATTCCTCTTGGTAATCTATTTTTAGAGCTCTAGTTTGCTTTAATGCAACATAGGTTAAAATTAAATGGGATTTTTGTCATCCCCATGGAGTCTGACACTTGCTTTTGTGAAGAAAGTATTGAGCCACTTAACTATCAGCATGTGTCCTTCTGCCATCTGCCTGCAAGATACCTGCCCTGCAAGCTAGGATAAATTTCTTTATTCCAGTGCTTTCCTTCATAATTATAAACCTTTCTCACTGCCTCAGACAATTGTCTTCTTCACTTGCCATTTTCAGCCTTTAAAAAATCTTTAATGACTTACGGTAAAACCTTGGATTATCTATGCTCAATGTATCTCCCAACACAATTTCCATGTAAGCATCCTACATTACAGTTATTGGGACCAGGACCAGGCCCAGATTAAAAGGAGAAAGCTTGTTTGAGAAGAGAAGGCACCAAACTTAAGAACTGAATCCCAATGTCCAAGTCTGCTTTGACATACTTTCTCCATGAAACTCCCTGGGGACATGAAAGAAAAAAGCTGATAGCATACTCAGGAACAGAGAAGGAATTTTGGTCACTATGAGCTGACAAAAGGAGAGTTCAGTGCCATAGGTGGGTGTCTCGGGATTCTTCATCGTGGTGTAGCACTAACATATAATGCTCTTTCTACAAAGTGCATGGAATACTCCTGGCTACAAAGTGCATGGAATACTCCTGGCTAGAGAGGGGTGTTATTTACTTGATGTCAGAGATCAGTTTACATTCCTGTTACACTTTCAACCCCTTGATCCTTCCTGCCATTGTATTTTCCATAGTGAGACGAAGATGACTACTTCAGAAAAGAATATGAAGGCAGTTAATGCTCATGGCTTCAGAAATAACCATGAAATGCAAAGGAAAAACCATTCCCAAGAGAGATGCTGGAGGACACAAGATTGTTATCATGTCCCCTAGGCAATACAGCAGATTCCACAACTCTCCGTTACTTTCTAATCTTGACCCTCCTCACTGCTGTACTGAGCTGAGCTGCTCACACCAAGCCTCTGCATGGGGTTTGATCTGCAGCTCACCACCCTCCTGTGAGCAAGGCTCTCTGGTAGCTAATCTCAGTTCATTCTTCCTTGACCAAGCAGGGCAGGTTATGAGGGGTTCTCCCAGTCTGAGTTTTTGTTCTGTAGTGCAGGCAAATAAACATTTGTCTATGACCTAAGAAAGGATGTGCTGTGACAGTTCTCTCTGCGTGCGGTCTCTGTGTTACATGTGCAGCTGAATTTGTGAATGTGTGGTTTATGGTGAGTGTATGTGGCTGAGGAATAATTTTCTGAGTTGAAATTCAAGTACTTGTTGTTGAAATTCTCTACTTGTTTGTCACTATTACTCAAATTACAACTTGAAAAATCCTTCACCAATATAGACATCTTGTTGCTTTGTCTTCTCACAGAGCCAACAACTGGCTGTCATCCAGTCTTTTTAAAATGGTAAATAAACAAAGATCAGGAAGTAAGTCGGAATGACTCTCACTATACAATTTAGTGCTCTAGTGAGCTAATTCCTTATATTGACATGGTCCAAGTACTTCATACAATACAATAACACTACCTATTTTGCATTTGCCTTATGTCACCTTAATCTGGAAGTCACCACAAGAAACCTCAGCTGGATCATCAAAACAAGGGAGCATCCAGAAAACAGGAATGGAGAGGGCTGACCCTGCTTCTGCAGGATAACGTAGAGCGGCATATTGAGCCAGGCAGGGAAGTATGTCAGCAGAGGCTCCCCACCCACACCCAGTAAGACCAAGAATGGCTCTAGCAAGCACATACTAAACCTTGTTCTCATTTCCTTCGTAGTAGAACAGTAGTATAGTTAACCCTAGTCAGCTATGCAGTTTTTGACACACTTGGTATCTGATCAAAAGTTTGTAGAAGTCAATACCTCAAGAGAAATTTTTCCTCCACTGACTGCTGGTCAGGTCCTTCATCTCTTAGCAAAGAAATTCTCATTCTTCAGCAGCAGTAGTTTTTTCTCAGGTTTCTGTCTTTCATCTCTGGCCTTGAATCAGGTTCTTCATATCTCACAGATAGCCACTGAGATGTGTTTTTCAGTATTCCTCTTAAGTTTTTTAGTATTTTGCAACACAAATCCCGATGGACTTCTAAGTCCTTCCATGTGGAAGCATCCAAAATTGCTTATAAATAATAATTCTTGGGTAATTCAACCAAATGATAAACACATCCTCTTTGTGGCAGAACAAAGCAAGAGTGACTGCAATCCAGCACTTCCCACAATAATGCCAAGCTATGGCTTATTTGGGGGTGGATTGTTCTTCATCTGCCATGTTGATGCAGGTGTCATGCTGAAAGAGATGGACTGACTACCTACATACTCATTTAACATATTCAAATAGATTCTTTGACAATTCCAAATTATTTTGTTCATTTTACTTTGCCTAAAATTATTAATGAATGTGATTTTGATTCACAGCATAAATTGGCCACCAGAAACTTTTTTTCCCCAGGTTCAATATAATGTTCCTCAGAGTGGGCTGGGAGATTCATTCAGGGCACCATGAAGATTAAGGGACAATGATTTCTGGAGCCTTTACTTTCCCATCATAGTAACTTATTTATATTTTCCAAGATAGTTGTCCACAGCTTTAATGGGAAAGATATTCTTTACTTCCCTCTTACAACATTACTTCATAGTTTTTGGACACAGGTCGGTGGAGCAGTGTTTTGCATTTGACTACTGTTCACTGCAAATATTTAATCTATAAACTGGTTTGATTCCTTCTAGATTAAAGGATTTACAAGGTTATCAATATTTTCCATTAAAGTCAGTCTAAATTGCTTTTTCTTAATAAAAGTCTTCCAAAATAAACCCCCAAACAACTCACTGGATTTTGTAAAGCTGCCTTCAATTCAATATTAAAGATGATACTTGAGAAGTAGCTGTTGACAATATAATATGCAATGTAAAATAATTAAGATCAAACAATCCTCTATATTCTAGATCCAGCCATACACTTACAGCCTAATTCCAAGCCCATTTTTCCTGTGACTCCGAGTATCAAGTGCTGTATTTTTTAGTTTACCGTTGTCTAAATTTTAAAACATGCTTTGGTAAATAAATGTTAAAAATTTACTCCTTTTTTTAAAGGGAGGTAAGTAGAGAGTTCAAATGACCTGCCTGTGGCAGGGAAATCATCATGTTATCAATGTTATGACAATGTTGACCCAGGTACGGTCTGCAGTCAAGATAAGGTCCCAGTTATGCTAGGGCATGTATAAAAGCACACTGAAGAATGATCTATAATTAAAAGAGGTTATGGTTTATATTCAGGATTAAGACCGAATAAGTCTCTTACTTGTCCAACAAGATGTGGGAATACCAGGGTTTTCCATTTTAATGGGAATTCTGAAGCTTTAAATGTTCTTCTAAACCTGGAAGAAAAAGGAGAATTTCNTCTGTAGTGCAGGCAAATAAACATTTGTCTATGACCTAAGAAAGGATGTGCTGTGACAGTTCTCTCTGCGTGTGGTCTCTGTGTTACATGTGCAGCTGAATTTGTGAATGTGTGGTTTATGGTGTGTGTATGTGGCTGAGGAATAATTTTTTGAGTTGAAATTCAAGTACTTGTTGAAATTCTCTACTTGTTTGTCACTATTACTCAAATTACAACTTGAAAAATCCTTCACCAATGTAGACATCTTGTTCCTTTGTCTTCTCACAGAGCCAACAACTGGCTGTCATCCAGTCTTTTTAAAATGGTAAATAAACAAAGATCAGGAAGTAAGTCGGAATGACTCTCACTATACAATTTAGTGCTCTAGTGAGCTAATTCCTTATATTGACATGGTCCAAGTACTTCATACAATACAATAACACTACCTATTTTGCATTTGCCTTATGTCACCTTAATCTGGAAGTCACCACAAGAAACCTCAGCTGGATCATCAAAACAAGGGAGCATCCAGAAAACAGGAATGGAGAGGGCTGACCCTGCTTCTGCAGGATAACGTAGAGCGGCATATTGAGCCAGGCAGGGAAGTATGTCAGCAGAGGCTCCCCACCCACACCCAGTAAGACCAAGAATGGCTCTAGCAAGCACATACTAAACCTTGTTCTCATTTCCTTCGTAGTAGAACAGTAGTGTAGTTAACTCTAGTCAGCTATGCAGTTTTTGACACACTTGGTATCTGATCAAAAGTTTGCAGAAGTCAATACCTCAAGAGAAATTTTTCCTCCACTGACTGCTGGTCAGGTCCTTCATCTCTTAGCAAAGAAATTCTCATTCTTCAGCAGCAGTAGTTTTTTCTCAGGTTTCTGTCTTTCATCTCTGGCCTTGAATCAGGTTCTTCATATCTCACAGATAGCCAGTGAGATGTGTTTTTCAGTATTCCTCTTAAGTTTTTTAGTATTTTGCAACACAAATCCCGATGGACTTCTAAGTCCTTCCATGTGGAAGCATCCAAAATTGCTTATAAATAATAATTCTTGGGTAATTCAACCAAATGATAAACACATCCTCTTTGTGGCAGAACAAAGCAAGAGTGACTGCAATCCAGCACTTCCCACAATAATGCCAAGCTATGGCTTATTTGGGGGTGGATTGTTCTTCATCTGCCATGTTGATGCAGGTGTCATGCTGAAAGAGATGGACTGACTACCTACATACTCATTTAACATATTCAAATAGATTCTTTGACAATTCCAAATTATTTTGTTCATTTTACTTTGCCTAAAATTATTAATGAATGTGATTTTGATTCACAGCATAAATTGGCCACCAGAAACTTTTTTTCCCCAGGTTCAATATAATGTTCCTCAGAGTGGGCTGGGAGATTCATGCAGGGCACCATGAAGATTAAGGGACAATGATTTCTGGAGCCTTTACTTTCCCATCATAGTAACTTATTTATATTTTCCAAGATAGCTGTCCACAGCTTTAATGGGAAAGATATTCTTTACTTCCCTCTTACAACATTACTTCATAGGTCGGTGGAGCAGTATTTTGTATTTGACTACTGGTCACTGCAAATATTTAATCTATAAACTGGTTTGATTCCTTCTAGATTAAAGGATTTACAAGGTTATCAATATTTTCCATTAAAGTCAGTCTAAATTGCTTTTTCTTAATAAAAGTCTTCCAAAATAAACCCCCAAACAACTCACTGGATTTTGTAAAGCTGCCTTCAATTCAATATTAAAGATGATACTTAAGAAGTAGCTGTTGACAATATAATATGCAATGTAAAATAATTAAGATCAAACAATCCTCTATATTCTAGATCCAGCCATACACTTACAGCCTAATTCCAAGCCCATTTTTCCTGTGACTCCGAGTATCAAGTGCTGTATTTTTTAGTTTACCGTTGTCTAAATTTTAAAACATGCTTTGGTAAATAAATGTTAAAAATTTACTCCTTTTTTTAAAGGGAGGTAAGTAGAGAGTTCAAATGACCTGCCTGTGGCAGGGAAATCATCATGTTATCAATGTTATGACAATGTTGACCCAGGTACAGTCTGCAGTCAAGATAAGGTCCCAGTTATGCTAGGGCATGTATAAAAGCACACTGAAGAATGATCTATAATTAAAAGAGTTTATGGTTTATATTCAGGATTAAGACCTAATAAGTCTCTTACTTGTCCAACAAGATGTGGGAATACCAGGGTTTTCCATTTTAATGGGAATTCTGAAGCTTTAAATGTTCTTCTAAACCTGGAAGAAAAAGGAGAATTTCTAAATGTCTGTATTTTCTAAAATATAGCCCCAGAACAATACTGTTTATTGTAAAAAAAATACATTTCAACAATACTTTTGTATTACATAAAAGAATTTCAGTACACAAAATCATTTGAAAATACTATATTGAAATGTCAGCTTCCACAATTGTTGAAACAGAACCTTTCCACTTCCAATAGGAAGAGGTTACCTCAATTTTTTTCCAAGAAATATAATTACTGTAATAGATTTGTGTCTGTAAAATTTTTCCTCTTCAGTGAACATATTTTCTAATTACAAAACCTGTTAAGTCAACCTGCTCTTTGAAGCAGCCTATTGGATCCCTGTGTCCTGTAACAGACAGGTGAATGCACCCACCTTGCACATCATCCACCCTGTAAAATCTTCAGAAACTCTGTTTCCCCCTCAGCATTCTCAGTAAAGTGGGAAATGTTATTCCTATCCATAAACCATCAAATACACTCTTCTTACCTAATCTGCAGCTCTTACGGCATACTCTTGTCAAATCACAGCAGTCCAAATTCACTGGGGTTGGGTTAAAATCGTGAAATTTTGAGAACAGTGATGATTTTTAGGTCTATGTGATCTGTCTATGGTACTTAAGACTTGAACAGTACATTTTGAGATCTTTCTGCATAGATTGCATGGAGCAAGCAGGTGCTATACAAAAAAAGTGAAAGCAAAGATTTTCAGGTTATCACAGGACTTAATAGTCTAGGATGGCAAAAGAGAGCCCACTAATAAATCTGATATTTGTTATAAAAATCACTAAGTATTTCATCTTTGGAGCTGTGCAACCTCATGCAGGTCCCTGGTGGATTCAGATGATGAAGCTGCGTGCCTGGGATGCCCACATAGAGCATGGGAGAGATTAGTCACTGAAGGAGAGAAATTCACAGGACATCATCAACAACAACCCACACTCACTGGTGGGAAACGGTGAGATATGAGTGGGGATTCAAACCCAACCTCCCCAAGAAGGTCTGCCTTCTGATCTGATGCCGCGATGAGACAACTCCTCTCACTCAGGATCTGCAGGAGCTACTTCCCCTGGAGTCACAGGCATAAAATAGCTCCCCTGCTCTCATGCTGCAGCTTCATGCAGGCACTTCATGCCCTACCCAACCTGTAAAAACAGGAAGTTCCCTAGGAAAGAAACAGATGCATGTTCAAGGCAGCTAACCAGAATCAGCAGATACTTGAAAAGATTAGTATTATTCTCTTTTGCCTCAGTTGTCCATTCTCAGAATGGAGATGATAACCCCAGATGTTTGCACATGAGGTTGAATATAATATATTCCTCAATGCTTGTGATCCATGGGTACATAATAGTAGAAGCCCCACAGGATCCTGAAGAAAGAAGGGAATGAATAATTATGTATCTGGTCTCAGTGTTACATAATATGCATTAAGTAATATCTTGAGCTGCACATCAAGTGAAGAGGATGAAAGGGACTATTGAAAAACAGCTCACTTGCTGAAAAAAGGCAGGATCCTGCGGGAAGGGGAATATGTGATCATCTAATCAAGAAATATATAATTATCCCTACAGCAAAGGGGGCTGAACTGTATGTTTACAAGTAACCTAGTATTAAGTAAAGTATTTCTTAACTTTTCCTTGCTTATCTTTTCAGCTTTACTGTCCTTTGTCAAAGAAGATTTGGTTCCCTTCCAAAAGTAAAACAGCAATAAACTTCAGGTTGGGGAATAGCCTTTTTGTCCCACACAGCCACTCTGACTAATCCAAGCAAGAAGCAGGTCTAGATTCCTGGGGCTTCACCTTGGACACCTTCTACCTGGGGAGCCAGAGCAGCAGCAAGCAACACACATGACGTACAGAGCAGAACGGTAAGAAACACTCATCACCAGGCTTTCTCTCAGCCAGTCTCTTGACTTCTGCCCCCAGTATTTCATCCCCTTCTGACAAATATCTTCACCTTGGATGCTTCAGTCCCTAGCCTTGGATTCAGTATACCTCATGCTCCCCAGCCATCCCCTTCTTCCTACCTTTGTTAGAATTGAGGCAGAAGGAGGCACATGGAAGAGCATCAACAGACACCCTTCTCTCTCCAGACACCAGTGACTGATGCCACAATGATACAGAGGAATTGGAATTGCAAGGATGACCTGTCTTCTGCACCACAGCTGGACTGTCCTGTGATGCTCCTGCAGGTGTGACAGACATGGGAGTCAAGCAGCAGACAAGAACTGGAGTGCACCTTCAGATGGCACCTTCAGCTGATTTCTCTACTGACCACGTGCTATAGTTGGGGGGTTTTTGGAAGTTCATTACTTGGTGAAATTTGACTGCTGGTAGATTTGAGGGGTGTTTTTTATTCTCCCCCCAAACAGGAACTGTAAACCATGTACCTCTATGACATCTAAATTTTGACTTTACAGTAAAAAGTATGGAATCACTGTAACTTATAAAGCCAAGTCCTAAAACAAATTCAAATGAGGGAAAACAAAGTATTTTCCCCTCATCTCATTGTCAGGACTGAGTATCTTACATAGAATTTTTCAAATGAGAAGTACAAATTTCAGCTGAAGCTATCACAGTTTGGCCAAATTATGAGCAACTCTGAACAGTGATTTAGATTGATATTTCCACCCCCTGCAATATCAGGATGTTGTTGATGTGCTATGGCTATATTAATTAGGAAAGGAAGGCATGAAAATAGACACTTAAAAAAAAATCTTCTGCAATGCAAATAGGGGCAATATTCAGGTCATGCGGCCCCATGTGCTCTCCTTAAAGCAGCTGGTGAGGGGAAAGGGTGTAAAGAGGAAAAGGAGGAGACAGCTGTGTGTCACCTGGTTGAGAAGCTGGTGTCAAAGACAGGGTTTTGCATTTCTGTGTTCATTGGACCTTATTTGAGGATCAACATCTGCTTAGGAGAGATGGGATCTTTGCCAGCAGGGTGGTTAATGTGATAAAGAAGAGCTTTAAACTAGGAATGATGAGGGAGGGGCAGTCACCAGCAGCCCTATGAGGCAGTGATGCACAGGGCTGATAAGAAAAGGAGCTGAGATGATGTGAACCAAAAGGAACACAAACTCAATAAATCAAGTTTTAAGGCAAACTCAAGCATTTCCATGTAAGCAAGGAAGTGCTGACAAGGCACTATTATGGAATATGCTGGAATATGCTGCCCAGGGAGGTGGTTGATTCGCCTTCCCTGGAGGTGTTTAAGTTACGGGTGGACGAGGTCCTGAGGGACATGGTTTAGTGTTTTGTGGGAGTGGTTGGACTCGATGATCCAGTGGGTCTCTTCCAACCCGGTGATTCTGTGATTCTGTGAATAAAAACCCAGACCCTTTTCAGGGAAAGGAGCCTGCTGGGGTGCCTCTCTGAAGTGCCTGTGCACCAATGCGCACAGCATGGGATAATAAACATAAGGAGTCAGAGATAAGTGTGCAGTTGCAGGATTATATTCTCACAGAATTCATGGAGGTGTGGTGGGATGTCTCCTATGACTGGAACATTGCAATGGAGGGATACAGGCTCTTTAGGAAGGACAGTCTGGAAAGACCAGGAATTGTCCTTTATGTGAGAGAGTAGTTGGAGTGCATAGAGCTCCACTTGGGGATGGGTGATGAGCCAACACCAGAATGTGAGCAACACAAGGATTAAAGAGCAGAACAGTATGGGTGATATTGTAATGGATGGCTGACCAGGGAGAAGAAGATGATGAAACCTTGTGCAGACAGACAGGAGCAGCCTTACATTCACAGGCCCTGTCCACATGGAGAATGTTAGTCATGAAGAGCAACTTCATGTCCCAAGGTGTAAAAGGAGCCAATGAGGATAGATGTTCTGCTGGACTCCATAATCATGGACAAGGAAGGGCTCACTAGGGGTTTGAAGGCTGGGGGCAGATTTTGTTGCAGTGACTGTGAGATTGTGGAGATTCTGAGAGGAAGGAGCAGGGCAAAAAGCAAGCTCGCAGTCCAGGAGAGAGACCAGACTTTGGCCTCTTCAAAGATTTGCTCAGAAGAGTCCTATGGGATAAGGCTCTGAATGCAAGATGGACCCAAGAAAGCTAGTTGATATTCAGCAGTAACCTCCTGCAGACTGAAAGAGTTGTCCATCTTGATGAGCAGGAAGTCAAGTAAAAACGTGAGGAGGCCTGTGTGGATGAACTAGAGGCTCCTGGCCCACAAAGAGAGAAGCCCACTCAAACTTAAAAAGGAAGCATGTAGAGGGTAGAAGCAAGGATGGATAATTTGGGAGGAATACAAAAACACTATCCAAGTGCACGATGATGCAGTGACGATGTTATGGCAAGCCAAAGCCCAAAAGGAATTTAATCTAGTGAGGGGTGTAAAAGGTAACAAAGAGGGCTTCTATACACAGGTGACAAAAATAAAAAGACTAGGGAAAATGTGGCCCCAGCTGCTGAAGGAGATCACAGACCTGACGGCACACAACCTAGAAAAGGCTGAGATACTGAATGACTTTGCCTCAGTCTTTACTAGCAAGACCAGCCTCCAGGAATCCCAGGCCCCAGAGACCAGAGGGAAGGGCTGCAGCAAGGAAGATGTACCTTTGGTGAAGAAAGATCAGGTCAGGGAATGCTTAAGCAAACCGGACATGCCTAAGCCCATGGGCCCTGACGAGATGCACCTACTAGTCCTGAGGGAGCTGGCAAATGTCATTGCAAGGCAACTCTCAATGCTCTTTGATAGGTCAGAGCAAATGGGAGAAGTGCATGAGGACTGCAGGAAAGCAAATGTCACTCCTATCTTCCTCACAAAGAACCTGCTGAAGTGTGGACTGGATGAGCAGACAGTGAGGTGTATTGAAAACTGACTGAACAGTTTTCACTCTCTGACCCAGAGAGTGATGAACAGTAACACAAAGTCTAGTTGGAGGTCAGAAACTAGTGCTGTACTTGAGGTCAATGCTGAGTCCAATCCTGTTTGACATCCTCATTAATGATCTGAATGATAGGGCAAAGCGCACCCTCCGCAAGTTTGCCAATGACACAAAACAGGGAGGAGTGGCTGAGAAGCCAGAGAGGTGTGCTACCATCCAGAGGGATCTTGACAAGCTGGAGACATAGGACTGACTAGAACCTCATGAAGTTCAATATGGAGAAGTACAACTGGAGAACAACCTCAGGCACTAGAACATGTTCATAGCCACTCAGCTGGAAAGCAGCTTTGCAGCAAAGGACCCGAAGGTCCTGATGAACATGATCTAACAAGTTGAACATGATCTAACAGTGTGCCTTTGTGGTAAAGGTGACTTATGGCATCCTTGGCTGCATTAGGAGTGCTACCAGCAAGTAATTGTTCCACGTGGGTGAGGCCATACCTATAGTGCTGTGTCCAGTGCTGTGCTCCCCAGTACAAGAGAAACATGGACATTCTGCAGAGGGTCCAATAAAAGGTCACAAAGATAAAGAAGGGACTGGAGCACCTCTCCTACAGGGAAAGTCTGGGAGAGCTGGGACTTCAGAGAAGGCTCAGGTGGATCTTATATGTGAATAAACACCTGAAGGGAGGATGCAAAGAGGATGGAGCCACACATTTTTAAGTGGTGCCCAGTGACAGGATCAGAGAAAATAGGCACAAACTAAAACACCAGAGGTTCCTTCTGAACATCAGGAAACACTTTTTTTACAGCAAAGCTGACTCACAGCAAAGAAAGATTGTATAGTCTCTGTCTTTGGAGGTACTCCAAAGTCACCTGGACATGGTCCTGGGCTCTGGGTGGTCCAGGCTCTGGGTTGGACCAGATAAACTCCAGAGGGCCATGCTGATCTCAACTGATCTGCGATTTTCTACTGTGCTTAATTCTATAAAACAGTTATTTGTAGCTAGCTGATAGGAAGTATTCAGAAAATGTAGAGATGTAGAAATCAATCTCTACATGCAAGTCACATTTTTTTATTACCCAGGTTGGTGGATTAAATTTCTTCCAACATCATTTTTGAAAAGAAGCTGAATACTTGAGCTGAGGAAATGTATTAGCAGTTGTCAGCAAGAAGATGAAAAGTGATAGAAGTCTATAATTCTTACATTTTCTCACTATTAAAATAATTTTAAAAAATAGAGGAAAAACATTGCCAATGTTCCACAAAGGAATGGAATAAAGCACAGTACATGTCCACAGTCTGTATACTGGAGTTTTTTTGTTGAACAGGCTTTTCAATAAAGCTCTAACTTGAGGAAGAAAAATTAACAACTTCATTGAAAATGTATTCAATGCCTCAAGGTCATGTCAGTGTCTGAACTGTGATAATGCATTTGACTTCACATTTTAAACCTTCCTTTCACAATTCATTCAAATTAGCATACTCACAGAAATTTTCATGTACCCTGATAATGTAAAAAGATACAAAGTGACATAATCTTGTAATGATAGAATTAACACAGAGTAGAGGACTAAAAACTGTGGGACAAAAAATATTTGGTTTTTTTTTCTATGTGGACAGTGGGGTGCAATGATGAGAACTGCAATAATAATTTCCATCCAGGGTTTAGAAAATTGAATTGGGAGCAGTGATGCCTGTGTGGGTGGAAATACCTCTGAGTTATCCAAAAGCTGTTTGAATTTCAAACCAGCTCACTGGTTCTTCATTGGTCTCTAGAGCAGTCTGTTTGCAGCTCTTGGAAGGTTCACATTACAGAGTTGTAATATCTTTTACTTTTAGCTCTGACACCCATCAGACCGAGGTTCAAGGTTCCTGAGGGGTTCCAGTAGGTAAGACGTCATACAGTTTAAACTATACCCCAAGGTGTGGCTTTCCAGTGAATACCTCATCTCAGGCTGTTTTGAAGATGATGTTGGCATTGCTACTGGCAGGATGTTCCCTCCCAAGGTTTCATCTTCATTGTGAAAATTGTCAAGGAACTGTCCAGAAGCAGAGGTCAGGAAGGAGCAAAAAGTGAGAAACACACAGGACCATGATCTTTGATTATTTGGGAACAGAGACAAGCAGTGTAGGACCTTAAGAGAGCAGAGAAGGACAGGTGCATGAAGTTTTAGTTTTAAGATCACAACAACCCCATGCAACTATACAGGCCTGCAGAAGAGTGGTTGGAAAGTTGCCTGGCGGAAAAGGATCTGAGGGTATTGGTCAACAGCCGGCTGAACATGAGCCAGCAGTGGCCCAGGTGGCCAAGAATGCCAACAGCATCCTGGCTTGTATCAGGAATGGTGTGGCCAGCAGAGGTAAGGAAGTGATTTTCCTCCTCTACTTAACATTGTTGAGGCTGCACTTTGCATACTGTATTCAGTTTGGGCGCCTCACTACAATAAGGACATCAAACTGATGGAGCATGTGCAGAGAAGGGCAACAAAGCTGGTGAAGGGTCTGGAGAACAATTCTCATAAGGAATGGCTGAAGGACCTGGGATTTTTTAGTATGGAGAAAAGGAGGCTGAGGGGACTTACCACTCTATAACTACCTGAAAGGAGGTTTTGGTGAGGTGGGTGTTGATCTCTTCTCCTAAGCGACAGGCAACAGGTCAAGAGGAAATGGCCTCAAGTTGCATTAGGGGAGGTTTAGATTGGATATTAGCTACTGAAAGAGTAGTGAAGCATTGGAACAAGCCACCCAGGGAAGTGGTGGAGTCACTGTATCTAGAGGTATTCTGAGAGCATGTAGACTTCAGGATATGGTTTAGTAGGCACAGTGGTGCTGGGCTAACAGCTGGACTCGTGTTTTCCAACCTCAATGATTCTAAGGGCAGTGGCAAGGATATGAGGCATAGGTGTGACAGCAGGCATAAAAATCAGATGCCGCAGGAGTGCAGACTGGATGACAACATAGGAGAAAAAGCCCTCCACGGAAAAGGTGGCAAGGAAAGAAAAGAGAGTGACACCACCAGTGCACACAGCCCCCCACTCAGCAACACACTCACGTCTCCCACAAGCCACACATGCACACATGCCCCAAACATACA
>WAAB01005362.1:21250-46564 GCA_013389865.1 Piaya cayana
TCCATCCATCCATCCATCCATCCATCCATCCATCCATCCATCCATCCATCCATCCATCCCTCCATCCCTCCATCCCTCCATCCCCTCTCTTGCCCTCTTCCTCCGGGCTGCGCACCGCTCCCCGCATGGCTCCGCCGCGTTCCCTTTAAATGCGAGCGGGGCGGTGCAACGCCTGGCGCCGGCCCCCGCTGACTGTGTTAAAACTTCGGCGGGGCCATTTTGGGGGCAGTAAGACCCAGCCGCGGGCGCGAGGGAGACGCACCCGGCTTTCCATCCCGCCCAGGCACCATGAGCGAGGCGGCGGAGATCGCTACCACCGCACCTACCACCACCGCCACCACGGCAGCAGCAGCAGCAGCAGCGCCAGTCGCCCCGGACGCCAACCCCAAGAGCCCCGCCAGCTCCGCGGATGCGGGAGAAGCCGCAGCCGGTGCTGCCGCTGCCGCCGCGCCCGAGACGGAGAAGAAAGTGCTGGGTGAGTGGCAGAGCATCCCCGGGATGGGGGCGTCTGCGGTGGGAGAGGATAGATTGGCGGGGGGTGTGGATGGAGCACATGGCCACCGCCCAGCCCTGCTCCTTCCCGGCCCCCCCTTCCCCCGCGCTGTGAGTCAGGCTGTGCCTCCTCCTCCCTCGGAGTCGGGCACCTGTGTGTAGCAGCCGCTGCCCTGCACGGACCCGGAGGAGCTCCCGGAGCCACGAACAGCAGCTTCTCCGGGTCCGTGCGGAGATAATAAAGCGTGGGAGTGCGTCTGTATCGATGGATTTGCGTCCTGCTAGGGCATCTTCCTTGGGAAACGGGCTGCCGGTTAACCCTTCGTGCCTCTGTATAAAGTCTTTGTGCAACTTACCGGTTAATTAAAAAAAATGCTGCCTGGACGCCTCTAGGATCGTGTTTTGCTTTGGTTTCTATTCTGTCAAAACGCTGAGTTGCCATCGCGCTGCTCGAGCCCAGTGCGTAGCTTGCGGTTTTTTATTGTGCTTAAACGGGATCAGCCTCTTAAAAGGGCAGATTTTAGACGTTGCTTCTGCTTTTTATGGCTGTGTGGCTTTAGGAGGTTAGGAAAGCAAAGCTGGTGTTGCCTTACTCTGCTCTACTTGCCTGTATCAGTACAGAGTCCTGAACTTCACTGGGGAAAGACAGCATCTTCCCATCTCTCCTTAACTTGTAGCACGTAGAGGAGCTGGGTAAAGTATCTCTGTGGAGCTGAGCTAGGAAGGATTCTAGCAGAGCATCACAAGAAATGTGAGCAGCAGATCAAGGGAGGTGGTTCTGCCCCTCTGCTCTTTCTTGAGACCTCACCTGGAGTCCTGTGTCCAGTTCAGGAGTCCTCAGCACAGTAAGTACGTGGACCTGTTAGAGCTAGTCCAGAGGAGAC
Source organism: Piaya cayana (assembly GCA_013389865.1). Classification (NCBI taxonomy): domain Eukaryota; kingdom Metazoa; phylum Chordata; class Aves; order Cuculiformes; family Coccyzidae; genus Piaya; species Piaya cayana. The sequence goes on from WAAB01005362.1 coordinate 22,627, forward strand.
CATGAAGATGATTGGAGGACTGGAGCACCTCCCATGTGAGGACAAACTGAGAGTTGGGCTTCTTCAGCCCAGAGAAGATAATGCTTCAGAGGAGACCTTATAGAAGCCTTCCGGTACTGAAAGGGGTCTACAGGAAAGGTGTGGAGTGGCTCTTTTTCAGGGAGCACAGTGACAGGATGAGGCTTAATGGTTTTAAGCTGAAAGGGAAGGATTAGATTAGACATTAAGAAGTTTTTGACTGTGGTGACAAGGCTCTTGCACAGGTTGCCCAGAGGAGTTATGGGAGCCCTGTACCTGGAGGTGTTCGAGGCCAGGTTGGATGAGGCTTTGATCAACCTTGTATAAGGAAAGGCATCTCTGCCAATGGCAGGGGGTTGGAACTACATGATCAACTTGGAACTAGGTATCTTCCAACACAAACCATTCTATGAGAACAGAAATTGGAGCTATGGTTTCTGTGGGTTTTCCCCTTTCCTGGTATCTGATTCATCAGTAGTCAATCAAGACACACCCATATCTGTTAGTACGTCTGTCTGGTTCTTGCCTTAACATGGCTTGTTTCATTCTTGGTAATGGTTTTATCTTGTTTACCTCTTGCTATTGCTTGAAGAAGGATGGTTGTGGGGGAAAACCAAAGGCACAATTGCCTGTCCTGGTCTAGTAGGAAAAAGGTGATGGTTCTACATGCTGGCCTTTATTGTTAGGGAAGCTTTTTAGCAGGAGTTGTGAGGAAAATGGTCATTGAAAATACTATTTGAAAATGGACTTGCATTCAAGTCTGACTTAAATGTCCCTGTTAATGATCTTGTAATTATGTTCATTTAAGACTTGTTTTGTGAAGATCCCATTAGAAGCGAGGTCTGAGGATTGCCCAGGGCATCCAAATGTCTGACTTCTAGGAATAAGACTCAAGGTTAGTCAACTTTTTTTTTTCCTCTTTTGGTTATAGGAGGCTTTGGCTTTCCTTGTTGGAACTAATGGAAAGATATTTTGTTGTAGGTGGGAGTGGCTGATGATTGTTTCCTCTGACGACATTGGAGTATAGCATCCTGTAGAAATATGTGAGCTTTCACTTTGTGATGGTGTGGGTGTCATCACATCAACCACCTTCTATCTCATCAGTAAAACAGGTTATGAAGTTTTCTTCTGGGCTTGTCTTCCTCCTTGCCTGATCTCCTTGCTGTGACAGCTCAGGCTTAACAGTGGCCACTCCATGGCAGGTGTAATGTTGTTGTGTCTGACATTCTTCCTCCCACTGTAATGCTTAGGGGAGACTGTAAGACTAACGTGGGTAGGGAAAGGTATTTCCTCAGGACGCTGTCCTAGGGAATATATTGGGAACTCTCCTCTGGCAGATTGTGGAAAAGGAGTACTGTTGCTCTGAAACTGTCTGTGGACTTCATTTATCACCAGTCGGCTGGACGTGTAGAGTGAGTTTTGGTTACCTCTCCTTCCACCAGCTTTGACTCCTGAGGGATTTTTTTTTCAGGCTTCCTAGGTTTCTCACCCTTTTCATAATCTGATTTAAATAGGCCAAGAGATTCAATTGCTGTTTTGAGGGGGAAGGGAAGGATGATGGTGAGTGAATTGGTGGCATTAGGGTTGTTTCTTAAGGTAGGCTAAAAACTTGTTCTTTTTTAATCCTCCTCTTACCCTGTTGATTTATATTATTGCAGTGAGCTCTTGCATGTAGCCAGTGCCTTTGTGGTAGCAATAAGAATGTGTACTTAGTGATGTCCCCATGAAACTAAACCTAAAAGCATAACTATCAATTTGAAGGCTGTTGTTACTGAATTGGTACTAGGCAGTGAAACCTTGTGGTTTAGCTTTGTAAACAAGAATACTTGGGAATGGATGCTGTACTAGTTAGACAGCCCTTTTGTCTAGTAACTGTCTCAGCTTTAACATTGTTTTGCTTCTTCTAAATAAGAATGCTCTCTGCTAAAAAGTTGTATTAAAGAAAATAAAAACTTTCTCCTTAAAGTGCAGTGGGGTGTGGCTTATTACTTTCAATAACAGCAACAGTACTACAGTGGACTGCTATCAACACACACTGTTATTTCAGCTCTGTATTCAGGAGAGGAGGAAGAGGTTGTTCTTGCTGTCTGTCAGAGGAGTATACAAGAATGGTAAGACTGTGAGGCTAGGTCTGTCCAGCTCTGTCATCTCCTAGTGGATATTTAGGCAAGAATGCAGTTGTAGAGTGTATGAAGGTAGCGATCATAGAATCATTGAATGATTTGGGTCCAACACCCCTGCCATGGACAGGGTCAACTTCCGCTAGATTTGCCATGTGGTCTTTTTGCCTCTAGCAGACTGGCTTGGACTTATTAACTGGAGATTGTCTCTAGACTCTTTCCCTTCTAATTGCCTCTTGAGTTTCCTTCCACCCCTCAAACATGTCAGGTTTTTAGCAAGCAGTCATATGTTGGTGACTAGACCCTTTTCAAATAAGCACTATGTAGACTGCTTGGATAGTTGTGGTCATGCTGTGTGATAAGCAACATCTATTAATGTCTACAGACCCAAATTCTCCTTTTCCTACAGGTTTGAAAAGTACAAGTCTGTGGTTTCCACCCAGTTGCCAAGAGGGAAAGAGAGGTTGAACTACCTCTCTGAGTTCCTCCCACACGTTTCTGTGTGTTGGCGGAACAGGTTTTGCCGGATCCTATAAGGCACTGCAGCATAAGAAAGATGCTGTTTTGGTGTTGTGTGAGACAGGACCTTCTCTTGATCCTAAAAGCCTTGTAGTGTAAAGTTGGTCTGTTTGTAGATGGTAAATCATAGATCTTTAGGAGTAGGCATATAAAAAGCAACAACATCTTGTGACGTCTTACTTGGTTAGTAATGTTGACAAGCTTGTCCAAAGTAAGGATGTGCTGCTTCTCCACTTGAGAGTTGCATGGCACTTAATACTGCTTCCTTGGTCAGTCCTGGTTTCCAAGGAAGAAAGGAAGGGTGAGTCTGAGTGAAAGGAGACTTTCAAATAGCTTTCTTCTATGTTTTGTATCTAGCTACTAAGCTGAAGGGATTTTTGGCTTTACTGCTCATTTCTGGGATAAGAAATTGAAAAAGAAGGGATGGATGGATAATTCTGAAGATAAAGCTGGACTTTGAAATGCAGTGTGGTAAATTCCCGGGTGAAGAACAGAAAGTTAATGCACTGCTTCCTGCTACTGTGTTAGTATAAACTGAAGTAGAGATGAGAGTAATAATTTGAGAGAGGGAACAGAGTAGCTCTGATTGTGACTTAGTGTGCAGGTATAAAAGTATTTTTGTAGCATTCTTGTACTTTATTGTGTTAGAGTAACAACTTTAACTTCTTTTCAGCCACCAAGGTTCTCGGAACTGTGAAGTGGTTCAATGTCAGAAATGGATATGGCTTTATCAACAGGTATGTTTAAATTATAATAGTCATATTTATACTGTACAAAGACTCATGGTACAGATAATGTGCCATGCATTTAGTAGTTGCAGCAGAGACCAGTGACCTGACTACAAGTTCATGCAGTTGACAGCCAGATTTAGCCAGACTTTCAACAAACTCTGATATGACTCTCAGGGGACCTTCCCTTCTGCTCCTTGCCCCCACTTCCCTGAAGTTGATATATATATGGGGAAAAAACAAAGGGTGAAACCTGGTCTGCAACTTGTTTCTCATGTTTGAATAGTCGTAAACTATACTACAATTGTAATGAGCTGTATGTTCTTGCCTGCCTGCCTTTTTTAAAGGTGAGAATAAGGTTAGAGGATGAAAGGAAATACTTCTGGATAAAAATTCAAGTGTTAACTAATTGGTCAAGATACCTACTCTAAATACACATATAGATTTTCAGGGATCATATAACTAGGTTCACAGGAATTCTATCTGTTTCTTCTCCTCTGAACATGAACGTGCCTCTGAGTGGCATTGATAAACCAAGTAGCTGTAAGTGATATGGATAACAAACTGGAATATTTGTGGGGTTGAGGGCCATAAATGTCTTATGTGCTTTATGAAAAAGCTCGTGCCTGGTGAGTGCTTGTCTTGCAAAAGACATACCTGGCAAGTTAATATGTCCTGCAAGTCCTTGAATTGTTACACAGCAGGTAAATTTGGGTAAGCTGGACACCATAGAAATGGGTAGAGGAGCCCTGTTCCATGGATCTAAAGCCAGTTCTGGTACAGTATTAGTGCCAGTCTCTGGAGTCTGCTCTCTAGTGTTGTGTAAGCTTGGAAGAGGAGCTTGAATTAGGAAGTACACTTAAAGTCTTTCATAGCAGTTGATGTGAGAGCCTTCAGCTGCATGTGGTGTAATAACTTGTTAGCTTTCTTGTTAAACCACAGTCTGTTATTACTTTAGTTCAGTACAGCCAGTTTTGGATTATGCATTATCTTCACAACCCTGACTTACCTGTTCCCTCTGCAGAGAAGGAATTGAGTGAACATATGGCAGAATCTAGGCTCTTAGTTTGGGAACACAGAACAAAGGTCTTGGACTTGTCTTCATGTTTTGTATGTGGAAGCCTGAACAGGCTGGCCTAATCCAGTCTGAGTTCCCCTCCAGTGGATCTTCTAACACCTCATATGCATGGTTGCCTTGAGTTTCACTGAAAGGAGATCCCTATTAACAGCTGTGGCCAGTCCTGTTGATAGTCTTGCTTGACTTCTGTGGTAACAGCTCAGGTTGCAGCTCCTGTGGAAGATTTTTTGAGAGTGGAGTAGTGAAAGGCAAGCAGTCCAGTCATTAACCCTGCCCTGTGTCAAAACAAAATAATGAATGTTTGCCAGAAGATGAGGAACCTCCCCCTGCACCCTACCATTGAGAATGGGGGGGTGGTCCTTTTTGCTGTCAAGTATATACAATCCTGGAAGTTCAGAGCAGGACCTTGGTAGCATAGGCTTGCACAGAATGTATGGAATTCAGGGGATGTACTACAGGGTGGGGGAAGGAGGGTTTCAGTTGTGAAGTTGTGAAGTCATGGATTTCTATTTAAGTCTCTTAGTCTAAACTCTTGTGACTTCTCTCTTTCTTATCACAGAAATGATACCAAAGAAGATGTGTTTGTTCATCAGGTAAGACAGCAGTAATTGTATTTAGAGATGTGCACTATGATAGGCTTCCAGTGCAACTTTCTAGAATAGCCACCCAACCTTGTCCTGGCTTCTCAGAATACTTAACTGCAAATACCTTAAATGAAGATGTATGTTGAAATTTTCCAGGAGGAGTATTAGGCTCTTTTCCTTCTCCCTGTAGTTACAACTGAAGGAAAAGCTATTAAAACCCTTCATGTTTGGTTTTTTGTATGCTCTAATTTGAACACTAAAGGTTTTTTTGATGTGTTTTTGTTTCATTTTTGGTTGTCACCAAAAAGAAGAGGTGGCTCTTCTGTTTTGTAAATACCTTTTTACTTGTCTGCCTGCACCCTCCTCCCCTGTGCCTCTACCTTCTCGTGTTCCTTGTGCCTTCTACTTTTTCCTACCCTCTTTGTTTGCAGGTCTGTTCTGTCTGCCCTCCCTGGTGTTGGAGTGAAAGTGTTCAAGTCTGGCTTTTGACCAGCCTGGGTTGCTGTCAGCTGTTGCTGCATGAGACAGCTGCACTTAGGAAGAGGAGGAGGAAGGCTGTGTGCCAAGTGTGCCCAAGCAGAGAGAGGTTGCCTGATGGCTTGTCATTGGTTAACTCTCTTAGAGCTGTCAGTAGGCTGTTCTAAGTTTATACTGCAACTCTTAGGTCGCAGGGAAGATGGAGGTTGCTGTCTCCATGCTAACGTAAACCAATTAGTTGGCCTTAGATCTGATTTTGCATCATCTGATGCTTTTACTTCACCAGAAAATGAAATACTGGCCCTGGAGTTTGCGCCACATGAAATGCCCAGAGGCTCATGCGATCCTTAAAAGCATGAGTTTTCTCTCTGGCATAAGTTTAAGTATTTCCATCAAATGTAACCAGGAAACTGAGCTCATCACAGAGGATGAGGATATGTGTGTATGCAGCTGCATTAAACATGCTGATTGGTGTTGAGAGTTAGCTTAGTTCCTGTGGCTTCATGACTAAATAGCCTGTGATAATTGCTTCTCTGGGTCAAGAAATGTAGACTGATTAACTAAAAATAGGTGAAGTTAGCAGGGGCAATAAATCTAGTGCTTGCATTGAGTGAAGGTGCTATTGGGAAGTGTGTAGTACACATTCCTGGTTCAGTTGGTGGACTTGGAGCAAGAGCTCTCAGTATATGTATTAACTTGTAATGTTCACTCCTTCCTTATTGGCAGTGTGCTATGTTGTGTGCTGATAGACATGCTGCATCTGCAGCTCGATGGGAGTGTGTTGGGAGGAGGATGGAAAGAGTTCTGGTAGGAGAAGCAGGTTCTGGATAGGCAGCACTATAACACTGCCTTGAAGATGATCAAGGTCTCCTTGGGACCTGTGAGAAGTTATCCCAGAAAGTGGTTGTACTGATGACAGATATGAATAACATTGATCCTTGTTGGGAAAGCTGCCTATGGGGACTCAACATTAGCTTGCTGTGGGCCTTTGCTCTTTCTCCACTGTTGTTTTTTTTCTCCCTTACCTATGGAGAGACTACTTGCCTAAATGTAAACTGGAAGGGGAGGGAATTGTATTTCCCATCTACTGTGGCTGGAATACCCTCAGAGTGAGCACTTGGCAGAACTGGCTTGGTGTTTCAGAAATGCCACATCATGTGAAAGTTTGCATCTGATTAACCCTGCGGGTGGGTTGTGCCTGGCAGAGAAGGTGCTTCCAGCATCTGGCCTGGCTTGGTTGCAGTCGGATGTTCTTCAGCTCTTCCATCTGAAGCTGTTCCTGTGTGTGTGTGCTTGTTCTGGAGTTCCTCCCTGAGCGTTTGACTTGGCAGGGCCAACGGATGGGACCTGCCCAGTGAGGGAGGTAAATCCCCCGCGTAAGCAAACATCCTGCTGCTAGTTCCCTCTCCATGGTTAATGTTGTTTCTGCCCCTCCTCCCTGTGCCTGTTCTGGGAGGAGCTGTATTACATGCCTAATCCCTTCAGTATAAGGCTGACCTAGTTGAATAGATACAGCCTCCTCCTGGCCCCTGCAGCAGCAGGGAGGGAACAGGCTGATCTCCTGATTGGAATGGGGGTTAAGCTCTCTGTGTCTGGCTATTGGATGCTATTTATAAACCTAGTACAGATTAAAATGCTTTTCTCCTTAGGGCATGCGTGGCTTGCCTTGAATTAACCCTTTGTCTTGTGGGGGACTCAAGCAGTGTTTTGGGGACAGGAAATTCTTTGTCTTGCTTCCACCCTTGCCCAGCTGGTTCATGTAAGGTGCTGTCTAGGGCACTGTCAGTTAGAAGTGGTGTGAGTAGTACAGCTTGGCCCACCTTGTGGGGCAGGATGTCTGAGTTGGGGAAAGTGTGTAGTACACATTCCTGGTTCAGTTGGTGGACTTGGAGCAAGAGCTCTCAGTATATGTATTAACTTGTGATGTTCGCTCCTTCCTTATTGGCAGTGTGCTATGTTGTGTGCTGATAGAGATGCTGCATCTGCAGCTCGATGGGAATGTGTTGGGAGGAGGATGGAAAGAGTTCTGGTAGGAGAAGCAGGTTCTGGATAGGCAGCACTATAACACTGTCTTGAAGATGATCAAGGTCTCCTTGGGGCCTGTGAGAAGATATCCCAGAAAGTGGTTGTACTGATGACAGATATGAATAACATTGATCCTTGTTGGGAAAGCTGCCTATGGGGACTCAACATTAGCTTGCTGTGGGCCTTCGCTCTTTCTCTGCTATTTTTTTTCTCCCTTACCTATGGAGAGACTACTTGCCTAAATGTAAACTGGGTCCTGCAATTTAACACCATTGAAAGCGTCACTAACCAGGGAAGTCTAATTTAGTTACGCATAGTTTAAAGTAACAAGCACAGATCTTCCTGGTTTTTTTCAGTGGATTGTATTCATTGTGCACAGCCTGGTGTATGTGCACCAGTAGCAGGTGTAACAGGTCTTGGCTGTGACTGAGTTGATGTGCCCATGATGTGTTATAATGGGGGTATGGAAAAACTAGTTCTCAACACTTACAGCTGTGTGTTCATCAGTGTCCCCTTGGGAAAAGAGAGGCTCTGTGTTAATTGTTGACTGCTGCCTGTGTTAATGTACAACATTTGTCTTCTGAATTAAAGAAGCTGGAGGCTGCAGAATGCTGGTAAACAGTGACAGGGATGATAATGTTCTCTCCTGTCTGGATATACAGAGTAAAAGTCTTTTCATCAAGCTTAAAGCTTAGGCTTGTTAGAGGCTTATTTCAGCAATGTTTACCTGCAGCTGAAGTAGTAAAGTTGTATAGTGTTAGGTCTGAATTGTATGACTTAAAACTGTTCCTGGTTGCATTTTAAAAACATGCCAGCTGGCTGTGTGGCAGCCTCTGTTGCCTTTGGGCAGGTTATTCATTTTCAAATATGGATTTTTTGGAAGTTTTTGTCCATAAATCTGGAACAGAACATGTGGAATCCTGTTGAATTAATCTGTTACCCTTCTGGGAGGGTGTTTGAGGAGCTTAAGTAGCCTTAAGTACACCCTCTGCTGAAAAGCTATTGGGTAGTCTTTTTTTTAACTCTGCACTTAAAAGCAAGTGGAAGGAGTTTGAAATAGTTTGTTGACATCTCAGTCATATGCAAAGCAAGTGTCTTTTGAGTTTCAGTTGTGTCAGTACAAGTAGTAGTGACAGAATTAAACCCTTAATCTGAGTGAAGATAATTATTTTGGTATCAGTATATAGCATTTACAGAAAAGCTAGTACTTCCAACTGATATTGCAGATGGGACAGTTACACAGCAGAAAGCTGTCTCAGCTTATGGTGGGAGTCTCTGCTTGCTGAGGCAATTCCCAGAAGAATTCAATTGAGCAACTCGTTCTCTTCCTGTATTTAAAAAAACAACAACAACAAAAAAACAAACACCAAAACCCCACACCCTTTTGGGTAACTTTTGCTTTGGTAGCAATAATATGTATATTCTTGCATTCTTCCTTAAGCCATTCAGGATGATCCAGGGTACAGGGAAAGGTGTGGCTAGATCTAGGGCTGAAAGGATGTGCTGGCCTGTTGCCTGAAACACAAGAGGGACTGTATTCTGTAACAAAGAATACTTTTCCTAAACTGGTCAAGCTCAGCTTTAGACTGATTAGAACTTTCCTTCAGTCAGAATTGTTTTAGGCTATTGTTGACAGAACTAATAGAGTTGTTACACATGGGCAACAACTCAACTGACCTTCGTTCTGCCTGTTTTTCTTGAACTACAGATATGACAACAGTCTCTTTTGTTTCTATTTTGTCCTGTTTCTTAAGCCAGATTTATGCCCTATGTTTTCTTGTGTGCTTCTGTCAACTGGATCTGCACTTGCATCTTTCATGCTAACAAAACATACCTGTATCAGGAAACTTAAAGTGAATTGGTCTTTAACAATGTAAGAACTTCAGTAAAAAGCTGGGTCATAGATTGGTGTGTGTATTTAGCGTTTGGTTGGGGTTTTTTCCCTTGCCCTGCATCTTCCAGATTGTGAACCCTTAACTAATCAACAGATAGTAGGCTTGTCTTAGTAACTGCCTTTTGTGAAATCCTAGAATACTCCACAGAGTGAAAGGTATCTGACAGGCTGAAAATCATTTCAGGAGTTTGTGTTCCTCTCTGAGAAAGCTTTCAGCTGGTTTTGATCCAAAGCCAAGTTGTTAATAGTATTTTCAAGTCTCTTCTAGAAGATGACTGAATGTCCATTCACTGGTACTATTCCTCTGTTCTTTAGGAACTCATCTAATTTTTTGGGTCTCCCTTACAGTACTTGGGTAGAATACTTACTTGTCACACCAGAGTTACTATAATTTACAATGATAACTTGTAGCTAGTGTTATCTTCTATAAAAATGCTTGGATCATACTTGCTGATGGAGCTGCCTTGGTACACCTTGCAGGAGATCAAAAACTCTTCTGTATGAACAGAGTTTACACAATATGTAATGATCTGGATATTTAGTAAGCTTAACAGGGAATCCTGAAGGAATGGCTGATTTGTAAACTTGAGTATTGAGGAATGAGTAAACCCTGACTGAGTATTGGAGAGCCTGTGCAATAAGAGTGTTTGAAACATCTAAGTATTTGAAATATTGTGGTGTGGCAACTGATCTAGTACTTAGTTAAGATTGTAGCAGAAGAATACTGTCCTTCCCTCATCTGTAGGGCTATGAATGTGTAAGATAAGATAAACTAATGTATTTTTTCTGTATCTTCTTTCTTTAAAGACAGCAATAAAGAAAAACAATCCCCGGAAATATCTGCGCAGCGTCGGTGATGGAGAGACTGTAGAGTTTGATGTGGTCGAGGGAGAAAAGGTGAGAAATTATGGAGCCTTAGGGATGTTGTCCTATAGAGTTAACATCTCTCTAGTAGCGAGCAACACAGCCTTAGCTGTGCATCTGGTTGTTTTGTCTACCGTGTTAATCTCTGGAGTGGGTGGCATTCATACAGCTTTCCTGTGGTGGGTCTGTTTTTCAAAGGTTTCCTTATGAAGTGTTCCAGATATGTACCAGAACTTTAGTTTAACTATATCCTAGTGCTCCTAGAAGTTGTGATTATTTACCTAATAAAGGATTTGAAACTTGCAGTCTGACCAGTAAGCATTCAGTGATGCATGTATTGCCCTGAAGAACTTGTCTTGGAGTCTGGCAGCTTAATAACTGTAAGAATGTTCAAGTTCTTTGTGCTTCTACTTTCTCAAACAGTTTTTGACTTTTTTCAGAGTGTTTTTGAGTTTGTTTGGTTTTTTTAAATTGATTACTACTTCCTTTTTTCCTCTGAACTGTCTGACTGCAGTGGGTCTTAACTGCTGATTATTACTGTTGTGTTGTAGGGTTGAAAATAACAGACCTGCTTTTCCTTTCCTTGAAGTAAGGAGTGTCTGTAGCTTGGAACCGATGCAAACAAACCTCTTCATTGCATCTTCTGTCTTCTCCCTTTCCCTTCTTCCTGCACATGGTGGTTCTTTTCTCACACCACTCTGGCTTACTTTATTTTGGCCTTTCAGGGTGCAGAAGCAGCTAATGTCACTGGTCCAGATGGAGTCCCTGTAGAGGGCAGCCGCTATGCTGCAGACCGGCGCCGCTACCGACGTGGCTATTTTGGCAGACGCCGTGGACCTCCTCGAAGTGTGAGTTTAATTTTTTTTAGTGGTGGTCATTCTACCTCCTCAGCAGTCTTCCAAGCCCTTCAGGAAAGGACTACAGGTTCAGCACTGGCATAAACTGTCATTGCTTAAGTTGTAAGTGTTCTTAGTAATGTTCTGGGTTCCTCCAGCATATCACTGATGTTGATACAGATATTTTCTATTACTGGGTGTCCTGTAGGCCCTTCCTTAGTGTGTCTTTCTAGAGTGTTAGAAGCATGTTTTTGTGTGTTAACAGTATCTGTTTGAAGTGCAGACACAAAGGACTGAGACACCCAAGGAATTCACCATGCCATTTAGCTGAAGCAAGGGGAAGTATTTATACTGCCTTAAGTAATATGACCGTGATTTGGAAGGGCTACTTGGAAAAACAGATTTGTTTAGAAGTTTGTCACTTTTGTATGGCATGGTGGTAGTCTGACTAGCTCGATGAAACCTCCTTGTATCATCCCTTCATAGCCCTCTGTCTACAGCAGTACAGTGTGAATGTAATATAATTTTGTCTTTAAACTAGCCATGCACCACTGTTTGTAACATTGGCCAGCCTTCCTAAGTGGCTTTGCTGCAAGTTTTTGCAGAAATAGTATGAGGTCCATGGCTCTGACTGTAGCAGTTTTGACTCCTGTCCACATCATGCTTGTGCTGAAACTGGTGACTGGAACAAACCAATTAACTGGAATATACTGCAGGCTTGACTGTCTTTCATTTAATAGCTGAACCAGTTATCACTTGCAGGAATGTATGAAAGATACAATATGAGAGCCTTGGTGGAAGTCTCACCCAAGCACCATAACTCTTATCTTGTTCTACAGACTTGATAGCATGGAAGAAAATAGAATAAGTGTGGTCAAATCCTTCCTTAAAGCCTAGCCATTCATGTTAGTGATCATGAGGTCTTTTCTTTAATCTGCTGGACACCACTGAGCATTAAACATGTGAAAGGTGTTCTTTCCAAGTCCCTTGGAGACTGCTAGAATTTGGTGCTGGTAACTGGTGGCTTATTGCTGAGTATGTCTCTTTTTGTGGTGATACTGTTTGCAGTTCAGCTTTTGTACTAAGTAGCAAATAACTAGGATACTTGATTTAGTTTAGCTTTCTGAAGCTTCCAGTCTTGCCTGTTAGCTCATCCACCACCTCTACTCCAGTATTGATTCCATTTGCTCTCCTGAGATTTAAGTCTTCCTCAGTGCTCTTTATTCAGAGTGGAGGCATTAGTTGGTAGTATTGGTGTTGTCTTGGACCTACTTCAGACTCTAAATGAGCAGGCATACCAAGGATTAGACAACACTGTACTGCTGAGTATGAAAAGCAGCTGTTTCCTTCTGCTTGAAGAGTGATCATCCCATCTTAGACATGGGAGACATTCAGTCTTGGGGGACTTGTGCTCAGAAGTGTTTTCTTGGATGTCTAATACACACTCATGCAGCTAAAAATCAGACTTGCGTATGATGCTGTAATGCACTTGGATCCTGGTACTTGAAGATGTACAGAAGGGGGACAACTTGTGATGTTGCACTCTTTTCCTTTTGGCTTGCTTAGCTGAGTCCTTGGATTGATTTTGTGTGGGTTCCAGACCTTAGCTGTTGTGCCTAGTGTCCTATGAGATAGTCTCTCACTTCATAACCTAAAATATATTGTTAGTTCTGGGATCACAGGCTCTGGAAGAACTCATAGAATCACTAGGTTGGAAGAGACCCACCAGATTATCAAGTCCAACCATTCCTACCAATCTCTAAACTATGCCTCTCAGTACCTCATCCACCTGCACCTTAAACACCTCTAGGGAAGGCGAGTCAACCACTTCCCTGGGCAGCCTGTTCCAGTGACAAACGACCCCTTCTGTGAAGAATTTTTTCCTTATATTGAGCCTGAACCTCCCTGGTGGAGCATGAGGCCATTCTCTCTTGGCCTGCTCACTGTCACTTGACAGAAGAGGCCAGCTCCCTCCTCTCTACAACCTCCTTTCAGGTAGTTANACTGAGCCCTGGGGAACACCACTTGTGACTGGCCTCCATCTGGAGTGAACCCCATTTACCACCACTCTCTGGGCCCGGTCATTCAAGCAGTTTTCTCCCCAGGAGAGTGTGTGCTTGTCCAGGCCAGAGGATGACAGTTTCCATAGCAGAATGCTGTGAGAAACTGTGTCAAAGGCTTTACTAAAGTCCAAGAAGACTACATCCACAGCCTTTCCCTCCCTTGCAAGTACTTGGGTCTTGTGAATGATAATTTATGGTAGGACAAGAACCTAGCTGTTTACCACTATTCACAAAGTTTTGTTCTTTAGCTTGTAGAGTGTAGATGTCTGGTCTTTCCATCAATGCATTGACTTCTTGTCTGGATTTCATAGTATTGCAGAATGGTTTGGGCTGGAAGGATCCTTGGACTATCCAGTTCCAACTTCACTGCAGTGGGCAAGAATGCCTTCTGCTCGATCAGGTTACTCAATACCCCAACCTGGACATGAACACTTCCAGGGATGGATCATCCACAGCTCGTCTGGGTAACCTGTTCCAGTGTTTCAGCACCTTTGTCATAAGCAACTTAGAATCATAGAATCACCAGGTCGGAAAAGACGCAACGGATCATTGAGTCCAACCATTCCTATCAAATACTAAACCATGTCCCTCAGTGCCTCATCCACCTGTCCCTTAGACACCTCCAGGGAAGGTGACTCAACCACCTCCCTGGGCAGCCTGTTCCAGTGCCCAATGACCCTTTCTGTGAAAAATTTATTTGTAATGTCCAGCCTAACCTCCCCTGGCAGAGCTCGAGGGCATTCCCTCTTGTCTTATCCCCTGTCACTTGGGAGAAGAGGCCAGCACCTTCCTCTCCGCAACTTCCTTTCAGGTTCAATGAGGTCTCCCTCAGTCACTCCTCATAAGACTTGTTCTTGAGCCCCTTCACTAGTTTTGTTTTTCTTCTCTGGACTTGCTCCAGAGCCTCAACATCCTTCTTATGGTGAGGGGCCCAGAACTGCACACAGGATTCAAGGAGCGGTCTCACCAGTGCTGAGTACAGAGGGAGAATAACCTCCCTGGACCTGCTGGTCACACCGTTTCTGATACAAGCCAGGATGCCATTGGCCTTCTTGGCCACCTGGGCACACTGCTGGCTCATGTTCAGTCAGCTGTCAACCAACATCCCCAGCTCTTTATCTTCCAGGCAGCTTTCCAGCCAGACCTCTCCTAGGCTGTAGCACTACATGGGGTTCTTGTGCCCCAAGTGCAGGACCCGGCATTTGGCCTTGTTAAACCTCATACCATTGGACTCAGCCCAGCGGTTCAGCCTGTTCAGATCCCTTTGCAGAGCTTCGCTACTCTCCAGTAGACTGACACTTCCACCCAGCTTAGCGTCATCTGCAGACTTGCTAAGGTTGCACTCAATGCCTTCATCTAGGTCATTGATGAAGACATTGAACAGGGCTGGACCCAGCACTGAGCCCTGGGGAACCCCATTTGTAACTGGCCTCCAGCTGGATTTAATGCTGTTTACCACCACTCTCTGGGCCAGCCATCCAAGCAGTTTTCCACCTAGGAGTGTATGCGCCTGTCCAGGCCAGAGGCTGACAGTTTCCATAGCAGAATGCTGTGAGAAACTGTCAAAGGCTTTGCTGAAGTCCAGGAAGACCACATCCACAGCCTTCCCCTCATCTAGTAGTCAAATCACTTTATAATAGATATGTCTTTATCATAGAATTTCCCCCTTGTATCTAGGCTAAATCTACGTTTTTTTAGTTTAAAACAATTACCCTTTATCTATTGCAGCAGGTTGTTCTAAAAAGTTTGTAGTCACCTTTCTTATGGGTCCCCTTCACATATTGAAAGGCTGCAGTACCATCTTCAATGTCTCTGTTCTCCAGGCTTGAACAATCCTAGCTCTCAGCCTTTCCGCATAGAGGTGTTCCAACCCTCTGATCATCTTGGACATCCTGTAGATCCATTCCAACAGGCCCATGATTTTTCCTGCGCTGAGGGTTCTAGAACTGGACACAGGACTCCAGATGAAGTTGTGTGACAGCAGAGCATAAGGGCAGAATTGCTTCCCTTGACGTGCTGTCCACTTCCCCTGACCTGCAGCCTGTTGGTCTTCTGGGCTGTGAGTGCTTATGTTGGCATGTGCTGAACCTTTCATCCACTAGTATTCCATGTCCTTCTTGGCAGGGCTGCTCTCAATCACTTCATTTCTCAGCCTGTATTGATAGTCTGTATTGCCCCAACCAAGATGCAGGGGCTCAGTGTCATGATTTGGTCTGCTATCATCTGTTAAAATTAAGTGTAAATTCTGTTTCATGCAATGATGACCTTAAAGTGTCATTCCCTTAGCATGCCACATTAATAGGCAGCAAGGTGAGCTCCATGGTTGCTGTCACCTTTCAAAGATGGTGCTGGCTAGGCAGTGACATGGCTAGCTGCTTCTGTGCTATTGAATGTGTCCTGTGTAGTCTTACTTATGTACAAGTCATTTTAAGCTATATTTCCTTTTTATCTTCTAGCAGAGGCAGGAGCCTCTTGTGCAGGCATACTTGCTCTGCTGTGCCTGGTCAACTTTCTGCATGTTGTGGTGGACCTTCAGTGTGTTTTGCACTAGTTTGAGGTGCAGCTAGTTGTACTGGGCCTTCTTACTTGCCTGTTAGTTGTCTGAAGAAGTCAAAGCTCCACTTCAAGGATGTCTTTGCAGGGTCTGTCCCTGGAGTTGTCCTAGTGTAGGTCCTGAAAACTACTCAAACTTGTCCAGATATTTTTCTTTCCTTGTGTGCTCGCTGTGATATGTGAATTGACCTAATTTTGTTAAAAGATAGTACACTGAGCTGGAAGGTTCCTGTGGAGGAGGTTGAGTGAATAGGATCATGTGTGTGCTAAATAGTGTGGTGCTTTTAAGAGTGCAGATAAAGCTTTCTTAGTAAATGAATCCATTATACTTGCTGTCAGTATAGTAAAACAAGACTTTAAGGTTTAAGTTTTGTTTTCTGGTCAAGTTGCATCTGTTTTGGTGACTTCTAGCAGTATTCTGGAGCCACACTTGACTTCCGGCTAATAGATCTAGATCCATTGACAGTGATACTAATTTAATGTGTTAATTCTTTTTTTTTTTGTGATACTATAGAAGATGCAGGAAATTATTAGGAATTCTGGACTAAGCTGTTTGGTTGCTTTGCTCTGTTTTCAACTGATTATTTAAGCCAAACTCATTTAAAATACTGACATAGCAACATTTGGTTCAAGATGAATAGAATGTTTGTATTGTTTTGGAGTAATGCTTTATCAGGTTTAGTCATTCTTTCTGTCACTACAGGAGATGGAGTCTTTCATCTGCTATTCCAATGCAGGCCCCTGTAGGGAGGAGTGGGCTTGAGCTGTGCCATTAAAAACATATAGAAATTCAATACTGATTTTTAGAGAGCTCTGAATGGGATGCTGATTATAAAGTGCTTACAGGAGAGCTTTGGTTGATTAGAATACTGCTGTGCCCCTCCTTACAGTTAGGCTGGCTGATGCCTTGTTAGCTTCTGGCACAGTGTCCCTCAGATAAGATCTTCTAGGCCTTTGTAGTTCTGTATTTCTGGCATTGCACTGCTAGAACTGAGCAGTGGTTCCACCCATGTTTGCCTGAAAGCTCTGGAGAATAGAAGTGGTGCTTAGGCTGGAGCACATTCAGGATTGTTTAATACACCGTCATGGGTGTATTAAACTGTAAGGTTATATGTTACAAAACATCCTGATAGAAACAGGACAGATTGCTGTTGCAAAGTATTTATAAGTAGTATGATGCTGTTGTAAGCTCAAGGTGTGACTTCCCTTTGTTTCTGAGTATCTCAAATGCTTAATTGCCATCAGGTGCTACCTGTTGTAACTATACACTTAGTCAGTGGGAGTTCCTTTTGATATTTAGTTATCCTGATCAGTTTTAAACATGAGAGAACAGTGTTATTTGATTGTAGGTTTTTTGAATTGATTTCTCTGCTTGCCTTAGCAGCAGATATTTCTCTGATTCATTTGATTTCTCTGATTGATTTGATTGAATTGATTTCTCTGCTCACCTTAGCCCTGTCACATTAAGAATAGCTGGAATAGCCATCTTTAGGTGCAGCATGTGAAATATTCCATTTGCCTTTAGGCTATGCCTCTGTTTCTTGGAAACTTGGGAAGCCACAAAGAGCACTTAAAATACCCACCTAATGCATTAATGGTTTCACTGTGGTATGAAGAGAAAAATTTCCAGGTTGGTTGGTAAGGTTCATTCAGTTCCTTAAGAGCAATAGTTAGTAATAGGTAATAGTTTCCTGCCATAAGTTGGAACAATAATATTGTTTCCAGAACCAGAAGATCTGGAAACAGAAGCCTGTATCTTGTTAAAGATATCTTTGTAAAGGGAAGAGTAGTGAAAAAAAATCCCCAAACCCCAAAATATCAAAACTGAAATACAGCTTTATTGGTTAATGACTAAAGGGGAAAGATGACCACTTTGTGTCTGGAAAGCTGAAAATGATGTTGAGCGTGAAGCAGAGTATTTGACATGATGTTTTTCAAACGTTAAATTTCTTGTTTGTCCTCTGTGCAATAGGGCTTTGTGTAAATTGAAGCATTTTTTTGTGGCATACAGGGAGGGGGGTATTGTCAGGTAGCTTAGTGTGTTACTCTGGGGGTCAAGGGTCCATTATTACCTCTTGTTCTGTCCTACCCTTTGTTGGAATTGAAGCCTTCTGAGTATCTTAACCTGTATGCTGATGTTTCTGTACTGATACACTGTTTTTGAACTTGTATTCATATCCTTGAGCTTAGTAATTAACATACTATCTGTTAAATAACACTTCATCTTTGACTTGTCTCTTTTCTTTTGGTTGTAGGGTGGTGAGGGAGAGATCAAGGATGGGGTTGCAGAAGGAGGACAACTTAATCAACAAGTCCATAGGAATCCCACCTATCGTCCCCGCTATCGCAGGTTTGTATTCTTTGCTTTAGTCATTGTTATATTTTGGTGCTCATGTGATCTATGTAGGCCTCACAAAGAGGAGGAAGCTGTATTCCATGGCTTTAATGTATGTGCAAATAAGGACAATGAGAAGCATCTTAATTACAGGGAGAAAGGGGAGCCACAGGAGTCGTTGTCTGATGTGGTTACCTTGTAGTATCCTGGGCTGATGGAGGAATTGCTGTCAGTCAAAACTTAAATTCTGGGTTCCTTGAGGGCTCCTAAAGAGAAGGTAATAAAATAGGATTATTAGTTTCTCTTGCTAGAACTTTTGTAGAATGGGAGTGCTAAAGAAACTGGAGAGCTTCCATAATGTGATGAAAATAATCAAAATGAAGGGGAAAAAATGTGTGAACAGTGGAAGTAGTAAGAAGTGAACAGAAGACGACTGAGGCTGGGAGAAGAGACAAATGAAGATAGGTTATAGAGGTCCACAGCATAGTAAGTGACATGGTGATGATGGATGCAGTTTGTGTTCTTTTTTTTTCTTCTGAAATTACACTGTGAGGAGCCTTCAAATTAAGGGAGTGGGACACATGCTGAAAACCAGAAAGGTTCATACAACTGCCCAGATTGGAAGGGAACTCAGAAAATAATCTGGCTGAACCTTTCATGGGAAGGGGAGGCTAAATAAGATTGTCTACCACCCTGTCCAGTTGTATCTTGAAAGCCTTCAGTGATGGGGACTCTGCTGCATTCCTGGGGAGGCTTTTCCAGTAAATTATTGTTCTTGCTGTGAATCTTTCTTATATCAAGACAGAACTTCAATATACCTGTTGCCCCTTGCCTTCTGAGTGTGGCCTCTTGTAAAGAGAGTGCCTCTCTTCTTTGCATTTGCCTTTTAAGTACTGGAATACTGTGGGTTCCACCCCACAAGCATTTTCAGTCCCAGCTCCCTCAGCCTCTTCTTGTGGGGCTGGTTCTTCAGCCCTTTTATTATGGCTGTCTTGACTGTATCCTGTCTCTTCTCTTGAATTGCAGGGATCAGAACTGGACACAGCACTCTAGGTGTGTACTGATAAGTGCTGAGAAGAGTGGGATCATAGAATCATAGAATAGTTTGAATTGAAAGGGACCTTAAAGATCATCCAGTTCCAACCTCCCCTGCTGCAGGCAGGAACACCTCCCACTAGATCAGGCAGGCAGCTCAAAGCCCCATCCAACCTGGCCTTGAACACTTCCAGGGAGAGGGCATCCACAACTTCCCTGGGCAACCTATGCCAGTGCCTCACCACTCTCATTGTAATGAATTTCCTACTAATGTCTAGTCTAAATCTGTCCCTCTCCAATTTAAAGTCATTCCTCCTCATCCTGTGATTCCATGCCCTTGTTAAAAGACCCTCTCCTAGCTGTAGCCCCTTCAGGTACTGAAGGTTGCTGTAAGACCTCCTTGGAACCTTCTCTTCTCCAGGCTGAACAACCCCAACTCTCTTAGCCTGTCCTCATAGCAGAGGTGTTCCCTCAGCCTGCCGGCCATGCTTCTTTTGATGCAGCCCGGGATACGGTTGGCCTGGGCTGTGAGCACACATTACTGACTCATGTAGAGCTTCTCATCAATCAGCACCCTCAAGTTCTTCTCTGCAGGACTGCTCTCAATCACATCAACCCCCATACTGTGTTGAAATTGTAGATTGCCCTGATCCAGGTGTAGGACCTTGCACTTGGCTTTGTTGAACCTCATGACATTCATGCAGGCCCACTTCTTCAGCTTGTCCGGATTCCTCTGGATTACATTCTGTTCTTCTGTGGCAACTACCACTCAGCTTGGTGCTTTCTGCAAACTTGCTGATCTCACTGTATCATTGATGAAGATATTCAGCAGCACTGGTCCCAGTACGGACCCCTGAGGACACCACTTGTCACAGATCTCCATTGAGCCATTAGCCACTACTCTCTGAATATGACCATCCAACCACTTTCTTATCCACTGAACAGTCCACCCATCAGATCCGTATCTCTCCAATTTAAAGAGGAGGGTTGTGGGATACCATGTCAAAGGCTTTACAGAAGTCCATATAGATCATAGCCCTTGGTTTTCCTGTGACCACTGCTGTGGTTACCCCATCATAGAAAGCCACTAGGTTGGTCATACAGAACTTGAAGCCATGCTGGCTACCACTAATCACTAGGGGCACCTCCCTCGGTTCTAGGAGGATGTGTTCAATGATCTTCCCAGTCACAGAAGTGAGACTGACAGTTCAGTAGTTCCCAGGGTCATCTTTTCTACCCTTTTTGAAAATTGACACAATGTTACCCTTCTACCAGTCACCAGGGACTTCTCTTGACCGCCATGTCTTCTCAAATCTTATGGAGTGGCTTGGCAACCACATCAGCATATTCCCTCAGGACTCTGGGATGCACCTCATCAGGCCCCATACTTATGTATTTGGGTTCCTCAGGTGATCATGCTTCCCTGTATGGGAGGTATTTTACCCCTCTTGTCCCCATCTTGTTGTCTGTTGACTCAGGAGGGGTAAAGGAGAGCACTTGTCAGTGAAGACTGAAGCAAAAAAGTTGAGTACCTCAACTTGTGTATTGATATGAGGTCACTGTTCATCCATCAGTGAGGGTGTGTTCTCTTTACCCTTCCTTTTCTGATTGATGTACCTGTAGAAGCCCTCGTTAGTCTTCACTTATCTTGCCAAGGTCATCTCCAGCTGTGCCTTGGCCTTCCTGACCCCATCTCTACACATCCAGGCAGTGTCCCTATATACTTCCTAGGTTACCTGTACTTGCTTGCTCTGCCTGTGCACTTCCCTCTTGTTTTTGAGTTTGACCAACAGGTCTTGACTTGGCCATGGTGGTCTCATCCCTCCTCTGACTTCCTATATCTGGGGACTTTTCTGCTTCATGGAAAGCATCCTTAAATATCCCTCAGAACCTTGAACTCCACCAGTGCATGATCACTGCAGCCCCAGTTGCCTCCGATCTTGATGTCACTGATGAACTCACTTGTATTGGTGATCATCAGCTATTGCATTCCCTTGGGCAGGGTTGGCTGTTACCTGGGTTAAAAAATTATCTTTGTGGTCTAGGAGTCTCCTGGATTGCCTACAGCTTGCTGTGCTACTTTTTCAGCATATTTCAGGGTGGTTGAAGTCCCAGAGTAGGATGAGAGCTTGTGAGTGTGAAGCCTCCTCTAGCTGGAAGAAGAAGGTTTCATTGTCTTTGGTCAGGTGGCCTGTAGCATATACAACAAGCACAAAGTTCCTGTTGGTTCCTTGATCTTTTTTTCTGACCTACATACTTTCAGCCTGTTTGAGGCTACTCTTCAATGATAGCTCTTCACATTCTATCACTCTCCTGAGATAGAGGGCAACACTTCCACCCCTCCTACCCAGTCTGTCCCTTATGAACAACATGTAGCCATTGATAGCCACGCTCCAGTAGTCATGGGGTTTGTCCCACCAAGTTTCAGTGATGGCAAACAGACCGCAGCTTTCTAGTAGCACAGTACCTTCCAGCTTCTCCTGTTTGTTACCTAAGCTTTGAGTGTTTTTTATAGAGGCCAGGCTGTTGGCTGAAACACCTTCTTAGTGGAAGACCCCTTATTTCCCTTAAGGTGTTCTGTGGCAGTTTATTCCTGACACTCACTACCTCAGGAACCTCCTGTCTGTCTCCACAGGGCAACTGTGCCTCAGCATCTCCAGCATGTCCCAGGGCAGCAGGTGGAGGGTCCATACCAGCACCCCATTCCTCCAAGCAGTGTCCTCCTGCTTCTTGTCACAGGCAAGCCTGGTATTGTCCCCCTCCGCCTTCACATCCAGTTTAAAGCCTGCCTTCACATCCAGTTTAAAGCCTGCCTTCACATCCAGTTTANCCTTCACATCCAGGTTAAAGCCTTCACATCCAGGTTAAAGCCTTCACATCCAGGTTAAAGCCTTCACATCCAGGTTAAAGCCTTCACATCCAGGTTAAAGCCCTGTCAACGAGCCTTGCAAGCTCCTGAGCAGACTTTCCTCCCACTTTGAGGAAGGTGGTTCCCATCTGATACCTGTAAACCTGGTGCTGGGTAGGCCATCCCATTGTCAAAAAACAGTGGATGTTCACAGTCAGCCAGGGGTCTAGTGCGCCGTTGCTGCAGCAGCATGCTGACTTGTGCTCAGGTTGCTGACTCAGGTTGTTAAGCACACAGCCGATTGCTGGAGGTTTTTACCATGGGATGTTGGCTTGCATGAGCTCTGGGGAGACTGGTCAAGTAACAAGAAGAGAACGCTTCTGTGATGTCTCTAAATGGGTCAACTCTGTCTTGCTCAGGAATTCCCCAGCATGGAAAACAATTGGAGACTGGGAGACTTTGTATTTAATCTTTCCCTAGAGATCCGTAGAACTGGGGAATGGATGCTTGAAGCCCCAGTAGGCTATTCTTAGATTCTTAGTAAGATTGCTTGGATTTCATATGAACACTGTGTTCCAGTGGGGTGTGTGGAGTAAGCTGACAGGTCATCTGTTAGTCATACTTTAAACTGTCAAGGGTAGGATTGTTACCTTCATTTTCCAGCATTAGTTCTGACATAGTAAATCCAGCTTCCAGTCTCTAGACCAAGGGAGCAATTCCATAGCTGAGGAATTTGGCACAGTTGAAACTGTGGGTGTAAAATAGTCTGACTGTCATACTTTTTTTGAGAGGTTGTATCACTTCTAATTCCTTTAGGTGGAAAAGCTGCTTCACATTCTTGGCTTCTTGTTTTATTGTAGAGTGACAAGCTAAAATCAACACTGAATTATTTTCACTGGTCTTCTTAGTAAAGGGTTGTGGTGCAGTGCCCCGCAGTATCCTTCTCTCTAAATCAAAAGCCTTCATATCTCTGGTGTGATGGGTGGTGTGCTCAATGGATGAGGAATTGGTTGGATGGTTGCATCAAGAGAGTAGTAGTCAACAGATCAATGTCCTGGTGGAGACTGGTGGCAAACAGTGTCCCTCAGCTGTCTGTATTGGGACCAGTGCTGTCAGTTCTTCAGTTACACACAGTGGGATTGAGTGCACCATCAGCAAGGTTGCAGACAACACCAAGCTAAGTGGTGTGGTTGCCATGCACGAGGGATAGAATGCCATCCAGATGGACCTGTACAAGCTTCAAACATGAGTCTGTGTGAACATCCTGGGGTTCAACAAAGGCAAGTGCAAGGTCCTGCACTTGGGTCGGGGCAACCCCTGACATCAATACAGGCTGAAGGACAAAGGGCTTAGTGCTGGTTGATGAAAAGCTGAGCACGAGTAGACATGAGCACACAGCCCAGAAAGCCAGCTGCATCAAAATTGTGGTCAGCACGTTCAGGGAGGTGATTCTGCACTTTATGTTCTGTCTGCCCTTTATGCTATGCTCTTATGAGACCCCACCTGGAATCTGCAGCACAGGCAAGATGTGGATGTGTTGGAGTGGGCCCACAGGATGTCCAAGAAGATGATCAGAGGACTGGAACTTCCCTCCTATGAAGAAAGGCTGAGAGTTAGTGTTTTTCATTCTGGAAAGAGAAGGCTCTGAGGACATCTTATTGCAGCCTTTCAGTTCTTAAAGGGGGCTGATAAGAAATACGAGGACAAACTTTTTAGCAGGGACTGCAGCATGTAGAAATTAGATTGGCAAAGTCTGTGGAAGCTAATAAAAAAAATCTTTCTATAAATATATTAACAATAAAAGGAGGACGGGGGAGAGAATATACAGTCCCTATTGGACGCAGAAGGAACAACAGTGACAGGGGATGAGGAAAAGCCTTCTTTGCCTCAGTCTTTAATTGTAAAGAAAGTTGTTCCCTCTGTGAACAAACCCTGGAACTAGAGGAGCAATACAAGGCTCC
>WAAB01005362.1:55503-66998 GCA_013389865.1 Piaya cayana
CAGAAAGTGTCATTGGGCACTGGAACAGGCTGCCCAGGGAGGTGGTTGATTCACCTTCCCTGGAGGTGTTTGAAAGAGGGGTGGATGGGGTGCTGAGGGGCATGGTTTATTGATTAATAGGAATGGTTGGACTTGATCCGGTGGGTCTCTTCCAACCTGGTGATTCTATGATTCTATTCTATGATTCTAGCCATTATTTTCACTGATACTTTACAATCTTCAGTTTTGTCTGTGACAGTTCTTAACAGCCTTTAAATTGTGCCCTTCTTCCTTTGAAATATATGTCACTGCAAACCTTTGTAATCTTGCCACCTACATTTGTATTCCAGTGATCAAAACCCATAGCATCTAGAGAAAAGTAGGCAAGTGAGGTAGACAATAGTTTGTAAGAAACACAAAAATGAGAAAATATCCTAATATGTTTTTGTTGAAAAAATATAAATGTGTTTCCCAGTGATGCAGAAGCAAGGAGGAGAGGTAGGTCTCTTCCAACCTGGTGATTTTATGATTCTATGAAAAAATCTGTATTAGCAGAATGTACACAGAAAATGTACTGCTGCTTTCGTGTGGGTAGTGCCTAGGCACCATAGTTGTCCTCACGGAAATTACTCAAAGAATAATGTTCACCCCCTTTCCAATAAGCTCTTTGCTAAAAATGCCAGCAAAAAACCCCTTTATTTTAGTAGTAGTGTGTGTAACTAGGGCTGTTACAGATTCAAATGATGTCTCTGTAAACATTTCAAGAAAAATTGCTGTAAGCATCTGGACTGAAATTTTGAAACCATTAATGCCAACAAGAAAAAGAGCTCGTAAGTATGGATTTTCCTCTTGAGCCTTTCTGAGGTAATCTGAATTGTGGTGATAATAATCAAGAACTGGAAAGCACTAATATGAAATGGAATGAATATTCTAAACAAAGCACTAGGCTACCTACTGACAAGGAACAAGATGCCTAAGTGGACATGCAGAATGTCCACAGCCCCTTCTCAGTTGTTTTAACACTGAAGAGAAGGGCACAGTTTCAACCATCAACGTTTCCTGGGAAGCTACATATTGGACTTGGGTAAGTCCCATCTGTTTCTTGGGAAGAAGCCGTTAATGGAAACTAAACAGCTTAAAGAATCCAGGCAGCTGTGATGAGTGCAGTAGCACCTGAGCTACTAGGAAAAAAAGGCCACACCTTGCACATTTACATAAAGATAGATTTTTACATTTAGAAGAGTGCATTTTAGAAGAAGTGCTTTGAACTTCTGGCATTGGAGGTTGGTTGGATCAGACAACATCTGACTCTTAGGTAGTTTGTGCTTAGGCATCCAACTCTTGTCTTGCAGATAGGTTAAGTACATAACTCGGATCAGTAAATGTTGTGACAAGGATAGTAAAAGCAATGCAGTGTTAAACACCAGAGCATCTACCACCCTTAAGGGTGATTAAGGGTCGAGTCTGTAGCTTCATTTACTTGTTCATTAAAGCTGATATCCAACAGTGAAAAGAAGACTTGGCCTATTTGATCACGTAAAATAAACCAGGGTCAGTAAAGACTGATACCAATGCAGTGTCTGCAGTACAAAAAAAAAAAAAAAAAAAAAAAAAAAAAAAAAAAAAAACAACCAAAAAACACAAAAAAAAAAAAAAACCAAACCAAAACCATTTCAACTGATCTCTGACATGCTTACTTAAGCAGTTAAGGAATTGATAACTGAGGAACTAAAACTCCTTACTGCTGTGTTTGGGCATACAGATTGGCAGTACAGTGGTGCCAATTTCTCTTGCTTCTGTAGCTGTTTTGCAGAAGTGTGCTTTGCCTAAAATGCAGTACAGTAAGGACTTGTGAGCAACTGCTGTCCAGGTTCAGATCACCGGAGTTTGCTGAGAGTGAACATAAAGCTCAGCTGCTGCTGCTGTTTTCACTACAGAAATTTTCATTGGTGGGTGACTAAGACCCAGCAGTCCAGACTACTGTTACAGTTTGAAGTTAGGTAGGCACTAGATGGGGCTGTCTCTGCATTCTTTGTGGGCTACCTGGTTTCTGCTGCAAGTCGAACTCGTCTAGCTGGACCTAAGCGTGCTAGGTGGTGAGATGCATGAAGCAAAACTAAAAGAAGAAAACAACTTAAAATAAACACAAATAATTTTAATAGTAAAGGAAAAGTATAATCACCTTACTGTATGTTATTTTAAGGAGCTTGTGCTGTATGTTGGTGCACATCCCTATCTCTCCTCCGGTTATCATCACATAGCTGGGAAGAAAATCCTGAGGAGAGAAGAGGCAGACCCTGTGTACTTAGCCAGCCAGATTCCCCATGTAGAGTACATGCTGTGCTCCCAGCCATAACCTGTGGTTCTCTGTCCCCAACTTCTCTCACTACCATTTATCATCATTACGTGTTTGTGGTCACATGTGAGAAAAACTGTGGCAGAGATGATTAATGTTCACAGGTGCTCCCCTCCCGCAAACTCAGTCACTTCACAGCAGGGTGAAATGGTACCTTAGTGTAACCACTTATCTGTTAAACAGGTGCCCTGTGGTTAATAGCCTGTTGTTTGTCTGCTTTTTGATGAGGAGGAAATTCATATGTTCCTAATGCTTTGTTTGTGGTTCTGTAATACCTTCTGCCTTGGTGGCTATACAGAAAAATAATCCTTTTTCCAAAATTCAGCAAGATGTTGCAAAGTGATGAGACTTAATGGCTGAAAAAAAACATTACCAGGTGCCTCCTCTCTTTACAGTCTCTTGATTGTGGCCTAGTGCTCTGGAGAAATACAGTATTCTGTGAGACTCGCTTATTGCAGCCTTCCAATCACAGGAAACAGGATTCAAGGTCCAAAAGATATAGTTTTACTGAATGACACATTTAATTACTTGGAAATTTAGAGTATTCTGTATTCTCAGTGGGACTCTCTGATTCAAAACAAACATGTCTGGTTTGTTGGGGTTTTTTTGTTCAACACTGGCCACTTGATTTAAATGTCTAAATGAAAACTGAGCTTTCTGGAAGATCTCCAACCAACTTGTATTTAGCACTTTAAGGCCAAAATGTCACACAAAATCACAAAATTCAGTACATTCCTACACAAGCTGTTAAAAACAGTGCTGCATCAAAAAATTCAGTTTTTAAAACACTGAAAAAAATGAAGACAATGTAACCAAAGGTACCAAAGTGACAACATGCCATTAAAAATCCCTCGGGAAGGATTAGCTTGCAGGTAATCAAAGTGAAGATTCCTCATGCTGCTCTGCCATTTTGCCCTACCTAGGCTGGAATGAAGACCTACCTGCTGGAAAATGAAAAGCAGAATTCAAAGCTTATGTACTTTATCATTTGTGTCTCTAGAAACACTTGGTAGCAATAAACAACAAAAAAAAAAGTGAAATTGCGTACATGTGTTTCCCTTCAGCAGGATAAACATTCTCTGAATTGAGAGAGATCAGTGTCTAGAGAATACTAAGTCTAAAACTAGGCATACTTTTGACAGATCATTGAGATGTGACCTAAATCATCAAATGCCTCTTCAGAGGAGTTGGAGATGCTCTTATATGCTACATAGTGCTTACTTTCTAGTTCGAGACTGATTTTAATGAAAGGGAAGTTCCTTCTCAAAACTTGCACTGACTTCCATCTCATTTATTTTCTCTTCCATATATGCATTAACTGCAAGCCACAAGGTGATGCTTTTAATCCATATCTTGACTACGCTAGAAAAATAATCTTGTTTTCTTCCTTTTTAAATTTTGCACAGTAGGAACAAAGCATGTTTTATGACTTCATTAATTTGGATTCTGCGGCAATCCCACAGACTACACCACACACATTGCAGTGTACTACAGTAAACAATTTTTTCTTAAACTAGGCATTCTACCTTAAGAGGATTTGAGAAGCATGATCTTTTCTGGGAGAACCAGTCCAAAGAAATCAATAAAAATCCAGGGAAACAAAATGAAACAACTACATGAGCTATCTGAATAATAAAATTCTGGAACTGAACACCTAGCTGGCAATCCAAAACCAAACTAATGTTTGCAAATCTCCAATGTCACCTGTCTCTAATTTGGAAGAAAAAGCAATTCTTCAGTTTTTGTTGAAATATGCTACTGCAATCCCAATCTGATGGCCTACTGTACACACACCCACTCCCCTTTCTTCATGTGTCAAAGAATTCCATGTATATTGACAATTAAGTGAGTATGATATTCCAGGAAGAAAGATTCAGAAAGCATGTAAGTTGTGTATGTACATACACAACAAGAATTACCAATGAGCATAATAAAAATAGACACATTGTTACATTTTACCTTCAATAATATAGATACATAAATATATGTATAATCTCATTAAAATTCTTCCATGGATGTGGTATTAGTATTAGGACTTATTAAGGTGAAAGCCAAACCATATCCCACAACATCTGTGAAACCTCCATAGGTGGAGAACAAAGAGTCTGGCCTGATTTTTCAAAGAATGTAGTTCTGCAAGCATGACTGAATTACATTTATCCCTTTTTTTGTCCTTCACCTTCAGATTTCGTTAGCACCTCTTGCCATTTCTTCTTTATCTCTTCTTTGCAACTCAGGAAGGCATCTTCCAAATGCCTCATGGAGTTGGCCAGGTCTGGGTTGGTGCGCAGGACTACCATGTCATATGCCATCCAGGCTGCCTGCACTACAAACCCAACAGATACTGCTAAGCCTGGAATTTTGGCTAAATAAAAGCAATAGTAGATTCACCAAACAAATGCAGAACATGAGTTATTATTGGTTCGGATCTTATTTCAGAGAATGTAAATTACAAAAGTTAGACAGGTACTTTTACCTAAAAATTACAACAAAATGGTAATAAAAAAGAAAAGTTCAATCAAAGAATCCTCTCTATAGACCAGTTACAGTTAAGAGGCCTGTGTTAGGTGAAGGAGAATAAGAACAAGGAGGCAGCAGGACAGAGAGTAAAGGTTATAAGAACAACTTAAATAATTAAATTGATTTCAAAATAATGAGTATCTTGTAGTATTAGTATTAGGACTTATTTAATACATTCCCTTTTGTTTCACCATAAACTAACTGTACTTTTCTCAATGGCAGTCATAAATTGTGTTTAATTACAAGTAGCTTAATTAACAATTTTCTTCTAATCTTGTTAGTTGCACATGGTTTGTGATGGAATTTTTGGAGATCATGAGAGGAGTATGCAGTCCTCTCCATATACACAGGACTAAGATTAAATCTGCAGACAAGTCTTTATTCTAGCTGGGATATTAAATCCCTCATGCACTGACTTGAAGGTACTACATATCCCACCATTTTTCACAATGAAATCTCATTTTATGTACATGTTTTAATAATTGTAAATTAAATATCTTAGAATTATTTCTGATTTCTACCACCACTCTGAACTGAGCATCCACCACCTATTAGTTTTCTCCTCTGAGCTATCTCAGACCTAGATTATTTGCATGCTTTCTCCCAATTATAAACATTAGGACATCAACATTAGTTGAGCGTGATTATTTCCACTTACATTTCTAGCACATGGAAGTTTACAGCGATAAATATAAATAATAAATCTTAAAAAGCTTCCCTCTAGTAGACAAATCTGTGTCATTCTTGATAAAGACCTCTACCTGTTAGTTTTTCCATTTCCTCCAGAAGTTTTTCTAAGTCCCTGTTCAGGTCCTCCACCATCTTTATCATGTTATAATTTTCTTTCTGAGGTTCTGATTCAGCCATCTACAAGGAAAACAGGAATTTCATGATTTATTTTATTTTGAAGTGGTTGATTTTCACAGTTAAGAAGAAGTAACTGTCATAATTTTTTTTAAAAAACAGTATGTCTATAAATGTTCAATTTACGTATGAATTCGCTGAGAATGTGACCTTAAGTTACTGCATACTACTTTCAATCTGTTTTGAAATTAAGTAGAAAGAATCACACACAAATATGCCATGTTTGTGCCAAGTAAGGCTTTTTGTGTCAGTAATAGATCACTCTGCTGAACATGTCATTAGAAAATTTTATCTATTATCCTGTTGCAGTTGTCCTCAAGCTTCTCTCACAGCCACTCTGATGTAGGGCAATTCCGAATTTTCAAAGTTAGTTGTAAAATCCCCCTTTGTATTCCATATTTCACACCTGCATGCTACAGCCATGTAACTACACACACTGAGCTCTGTCACCATATTATATGGCACAGCTAAGTGCTTATGGTTTCCTAATTTTGCTTAAGCTGAAGGCAGCAAAATTTCAGGAAGTAAAAATGCTTGGGGGAAAAAAAAGGCAATTAAAAGTTTCAAAACCTTGATGTTAACCAGCTGGTTAATAACTAATAGAATTAATAACCAATTGGTTAATATCAATTGGTGGAATCAATACCAAATTAACCAAATAAATTAACCAAATATGGTTAATATCAAGGTTATGAAACATTTAATTGCACATTTTAATTGCATACCAAAAAATGGTTAATACCAAGCACACATCTTTGCCTTTTAAAACATACAGCCTGGCCTTAAATTTCCTTTCCTGAAAACCACCAATGGATGGGACAAAACTATGAGGAAGGAGACCAAAGAGCTTCACTCTAGCGACAGCACACATCATGCAGCTGACATAGCTTTGGTCTACTCTCCTTCTTTTTTACAGCTGATTTCTCAATCTCAGCTAGTGGCTATCAATTTTACATTTCTTATTGACAATAAATGTGGAAGAAAGGCCAGGATTTCTTTATAGCACAACGAACACAAGAACTTATAGCACCTTTACAGTGTTTCTAAAGGAATGCAAGGATTTATAACACCTTTACAGCGTTTTTAAAGAAACACAGGGATTTAGAACACCTTTACACCGTTTTTAAAGGAATGTAAGCATTTGTAACGCCTTCACAGCGTTTTTTAAGGGAAGAGAAAGATTGATATTGTCTTTACAGCGTTTTTACATGCATGCAAGGTCTTACAACGCCTTTTGAGCGTTCTTAAACAACACAGGGATTTGTAAAGGCCTTTACAGAGCTTTTAAAGCAACTGTGACTACGCTGGGCGCTCAGGGGTTTGTTCACGGTTCCACTGGGCGAGCTTTTACCCCCACAGGCCCGAACAAGCCCAGTCGCTCCGAGGCCCCTTGGCTGCCCCCGCTCCTCCAGTAGCCCTGAGGGACTTCCGCCACGGGAGCTGTGGCGCGGCGCGGGCGGAGACGGGGCACGCAAAAACCTGCGTTCTGGCCTCCCCCGCCCAGCCCCGCCCACTCTGCCTCCGGGCTGGCGGAGCTGATTGATTTTGTGTTTCGCAAAAACGAGCGCTCGTGTGCCAGGCCAGCGGAGGCGGAAGGGCGCCGTTTGCCCTGCCGCGCTCCTTCCAGGGCGTCCGAGCTCAGTCCCGCCCGGAGGCTGCAGGACAGGAGGTAACCCGGTCCTCTGCTCGCAGGCCCCCTCCACAAGGAGTGGATACAAAAAGTGGAATAGTTTTGATTTAAGCTAAAGTGGAGTTCAGTTTCTTCCAAGTAATTGTGGGGTTTTTTTGTTTTGTTTTATTGAAAGTGAGACAGAGCTTCTATCTGATAACATACTTTTTTTTTTTAGTTCAAACAGTTTTTCCAGCCGCTGTTCACTAT
The DNA here is from genome assembly GCA_013389865.1 of Piaya cayana. Classification (NCBI taxonomy): domain Eukaryota; kingdom Metazoa; phylum Chordata; class Aves; order Cuculiformes; family Coccyzidae; genus Piaya; species Piaya cayana. The sequence goes on from WAAB01005362.1 coordinate 63,102, forward strand.
TTGGAGGTGGCAGCTTCTTGTGTTCAGTGTGGTCTGTGCTGAGCAGAGGCGTCTGCCCTTCTGATCCCCTCTCTCTGTAGCTTTTCCCTGTCTCAAATGCAAGGTCGGGCAGAGGTGGCTCCAAAGCCCCAATCAGCGAGATTTGGCTGTTGTGAAGTTCATCATAAGATGCAGATCAGCCCTTGGAAAGAAATGGAATATGCTTAAGATTTCTGGGAGAATTTATCCATATGCATGTAAGTGGGAAGTCCATTCTGCCCCAGCTCTCCTCTTGCTGCACATGATTGATGGAAATAGTTGCTTGTGTTGCCCAACCCTGATGAAGGATGCTTGCTTTGCTCCAAAGTGAGCCTTAGAGAGTTTACCTGCTGGCATCTTCAATATCACCCTCACCTTCCTCCTCTGCCCACTCCAAGTCACCACAGGCTGTGTCACAACCTTTTGTTTCGGGAATTGGTCTAGAAGTAACCCAGAAGTTAGTTCTTGAGTCCAAAATCTTGGGTGGTGACTCTGCTGCTTTTCTTTGGGGATTCATCACCCTGCCTGCGTGATTGGAGAGGGACTTCATATTGACAGGACAAGCAGCAACAGATTTTAAACTAGAAAAGACAAGGTTTAGTTTGGATATAAGGAAGAAACTCTTTACCATGAGGGTGATGAGACTATGGTACAGGTTGCCCAGAGAGGTCGTAGATGCCCCGCTGCTGGAAGTGTGCAACGTTAGGTTGGATGAAGCTCTTGAGCAACCTGATGTAGTGGAAGGTTTTCCTGTCTGTGACAGGGGGTGTGGATCAGGTGGTATTTAAGGACTTTCCCAACCCAAACTGTGATTCTGTGGGAAACTGTGATTCAGCAAACTGTCCTATGAGTCTATGATATTTGTCTTTATGTTAGACAAAAAATGAACAGAGAAATTGTTTGTAAGAGTAGGCAAAGAAGGGTTGCAATTTTTCTGATGATTGGGCAACAAGACTCAAAGTTTGTTGAGTTTGTTGATACTGGGAATGGTGAGAACCAAGTATCTTCTATAAATTATGCATACCCCGGACTGTTTCCTATTCCAGATTAACATCCAAACCTTAAATTGTTTGGGCTGTCTCTTGATCTCCTTTTTTCGGCCAGGCAAACTCATACTTTATCCTGTTTTTAAGTGATTGAGCATATTAGTATTCTTATTATTCATGAACCTTACTTATCTCTTGCTATCACCACCCATTTCACTGTCAACAGAGGATCTGAAGATGGCAATCCATCTTCAAAACAAACAAAATAAAGTATTAATTCACCCAGGTTATATGAATGTTGTAGAATTTATAACAAAACATTGTGTTGCCAAAGTTTTGCACTAATTCAAAAGCAGTTGAACAAAATCCTTCAAGGTGTATGAAAGAAAATGTCGCGTTTGGCTAAATAAAACCTTGAATCACAGGCTGCTGGAGACCTGGGGGAGTTTAAGGCAAGTATCATTTTATGTTGTTAAGAGGCTTTGATTTCTCTAGGCACTCCACTGCCAGCTGCCTGAGGCATAGTACTAGGGCGATTGTTCAAGGTGACACAGTCATTTTCTTACATAATTCCCAGCTCCTAAATTCTGTGCCTTTAAGCTGTCTGCCAGGTGGTGCCTTCTGCTATGCCTGTGTGTATGTGGTTAGAAGGCTGATTCTTGGGCTAGTGGTGTTGCTTCTTAAATACTGTTTCATTACTGTATAAAAAACTGGGCAGGAAATACCATGTGTTTATCCATGTAATTCCAATAGCTTAGCAGCCACCATGCCACTGCATAATAATAAATGTGTTAAAATGAATTTCCAGTGACACTAGCAGACAGGAGTGTGCTTTGTTACAACATATTGTGGCTTATTTGAGATTCTTCTTTACTGTAATTATGACACAGCAATGTGTTAGACGGTGAGTTACAGATGTAAAAATTATATTATTAAATAGAATAGTCCTCAAATAAACTTTTATGTAATGGTGTTAGAGGTCTTGGTGATAACATACTGACCCAAACCAGAGACTTAGTCCATCACGTGTACTTTCTAGTTCTGAGGTCTCTGTGGGCATCCTTTCCAGGGATTAGCTGGTTTATCTGCTTCTTTTTGTGTGAAGCCCCACAATTTATTCCATACTGAAACTGTATGTTTCAGCTCTGTTCACCATTTTCTACGTTTTGCCAAGAGGAGCTGTTGGGTTCTCACTGGAAAATGTGAACAGTGTAAAAATACGGTAGCAAAGAGCAGGAACTTCAAAGGAGAAGATTTATTTAACAAAGAGAATATAAGAAACTGAAAGGGAAAAGCCAAAAGTAACAGAGAAATACACAGACGTACTGTGCTCAGGATAAAGCATTTGGGAACTGGACAGAGTAGAACTGAATGCACGTGATATGAGCTGCATCTGGCTTGCAGTCTAACAGTTCATCTGTCAACCTTGGAGTTCTGGGAGAGCCTGTGGCCATGCTACAAAGTTACGCTGTTGATAAGTACTGGTTTGGGGACCCTCAAAAAGCTGCCATTCAGGAAAGTTATTTCTTTGAAGAAGAGGAAGACAGTGGAAATTAGCCCAAATGCATGACATCTAACTTCTGACATTTGAGCAAGACATGCCAATCAAGAACTAGGTTACCCTTTATAACTGTGATGTCAGTGTTAGGGAGAGAGGATTTCAGTATTTCAGTTGCTTTACAGAAGTTCTTATGACCTTGTATTACCAATACACAAAATGCAGGGCAACCAGTTTCATTCAGCTGTGTTCAATGAATTCCAGCTTCTGCACCTGAAAAATCTGTAAAAGAAACAAAGGGGGAAAACAGTACTTTAGCCTACCTTCAAGATTTTTCCTGAGCATCTGGTTTGATGAGGCAGGGCTGATCAGGCCAGCACATGCATGAAACAGTGCAAATGAAATTTCCATTTAGATTTAAGAAAGGAGATGGGAATTATAAGGTCTAGTTTGGCAGGACTGGGTGAGGGAAAAGACTGTTATTGGATGTACCCAACTCTGAATAGAAGAAGTGCAAGCAATTTCCTGGACCTTCAACTGGCTGAAGAAGATTGATGCATAATCATTCTGTTTTTTTCATTTCCATAAGTTTTTCTTTTCCTTTATTTGCCTTTAATATAATACTAGCTTCCCCTAGCCTTTACTCCTTTGGAAGTTTTAAATAACAAAAACTGAAATGAACTGAAAATTGAACTTCAATTAACATTTTCAGGAAAAAATCCAAGTATTAAATAGGCAAATGAGTTGTTCTCAACTCAGAAGACCTGCCATCATGAGAGGCAAAGCTCATGAGGCAAAGCTGAGACCTGGGCTAATTATGGGAATTTCTTTCACTTCTAGATCATCCATTCTGATTCTTACCCATCTGGTGATTAATATCTGGTTTGCAGAAATAAAAGATCAGATACTGAGCCTTTCAACCTCTGTGGGCTTAGGCTGACCAAAAGATCAGCCACAGCCTATCTGCTGTATGTCATGGTTTAAAATCTTACATTAGGATGCGAAAGTAAGCCAGAGACATCATTACCTCTAAATTACTGCAGAAAAAATGAGTAACACAGTGGCATTCACGAAGGGACACTTTAATCTGAAGCTTGCCTTTTTCTGGACTAGCAGCAGTTGCTTGCGGCATGTGTACCTTCTGGAAACTGAACTGTAAAATTAGCACCCTTGTTAACAATGACTGATTGATTGGTGTTTCAATTGCTGTGTAGTCCCACAAATGTATATTGAGGCCCCTGGGGAGCTGTGTGTAGTTAGTGTGGTTGCTGCGTGTGGACATTTTTTTTTAATAAGGCCACCAGTCTGCTGTGTTTCAGTGTGCCTAATCATACTTGCTTAAAGAAAAAAGAGAGAGAAGGATAGAGGCATTTAATCAGGTGTCATATTAAGAAG
>WAAB01005363.1:0-43122 GCA_013389865.1 Piaya cayana
TGTTTGATATGTGAATTTCAGAGTGGATATACCTAGCTCCACTACGATTTTTGGGTGGTTGGTTGATCGTTTACTTGGTTGATTCTTGTTATTTCCATTCCTCATACAAGACTTACCCAACAGAGGGAAGTTCATTCCCCACAGAGGGAAAAAAAGTATGTTTGTCATGTGGGAACTCAAAAACTGCTGCTTTCTACAAATTATGTTCCAGGTAAGTGTTTGGGAAATGTAGAAAAGTGCTTAACTACAGAAAAGTGTTTAACTGACTCTAATATTGTGTTACAGGTTACAAAGCACTGGTTTTTATTATGTGCCTGCTTCTGAGCATATTTTTCTTCAACAGTTTCTCTTACAACATCCTGCACACGGAAACCAAAATAAATCATATTCGAGTACACAGAAGCAAAACAGAATCATGGAATGGTTCGAGTTGGAAGGGACCTTAAAGATCAGGTTGCTCAATGCCCCATCCAACCTGGCCTTGAATACCTCCAGGGATGGAGCAGCCAGAACTTCTCTGGGAAAACTGTTCCAGTTCCTCACTACCCTTACAATAAAGAAGATCCATTCTTTGGACTCAGTGTAATAGCTCCATGTCCTTCCTATGCTGAGGACTCCAGAACTGAATGCAGATCTCCAGCTGAGATCTCCATGAATCTTCATTCCTAACGGAGTTCTTTTAGCACTTGAATAAAATAGTTGCTGTAACACAGTGTTCACCCTAAATCCTCTCCAGTGTCACCTAAGTAATTCCATAACATTATCTGCACCAAAGCAAACCTAGGGAGCCTGTAATGGTGACTACTGTGCAGGGAAAGATATTGGGGCCACAGCTGCGAGGTGACACAACGGCATTCACATTCAGAAGGTCTTTGGGGTTGGATGCCTGCAGTCAGCTTTTGAGGATTGGTTGAAATTGCAGCATGGAATACGTATAGACACAAAAGAGTCAGGCAGGGACGTACGCACAGGCAGCCACCTGCTTGGCATTCTCCTGTGAGGCATGGCATGTATTCAGAGTTTTTCAGCTCTTTAGCTGAACAAAATAGCCTTTGAGGTACAAGATGTGCTCTCCAAGACTGCCAGCCCTGCTCCCTGTCAATAGTGCAGTTATCTCCAGTGCAACAGAACTGCATCTCTGTCTAGGCCAAGGGGTAGACTATCTAGAAAAAGGTCACTGGGTGCAGATTTTAATTAGCTCTTAAATAATAATCATCCATACATAGAAAACAAGTTTGTGTGTTTATTTCTGCCTATTAGCAAGCATTCCCAGTCATTTGCTGGAAAATAGGCAGGGATCTAGTTTAGGCATCCTATTAAAATGCTGTCATCTGTGAGCTCTTCAACAACCTCTTCAGGGGTCCATAAATATTCAGTGTTCTTGCCCTGAAGGGCAGTTATTTTAGACTTAAGGATGTCTTCATATTTTTAAAAGCTGAAATCCACCAACTAAGTAAACTTAGTTGCTTCCAGATCCATATGGAGAAAGGCAGGTCTTAAAAGTGCAAGTTCCTCGTTGCAGTTAACTTTCCAGACTTAGCAGTGCGAGCAACAAAGTAAAAGCAGGAACAAAGAAATGTGTTTCATGGTCACATTTGGGGTGTGATTACAGGAACATCTGAGCTGTGATGAAAAGGCAGGATCTTTCACACACTTTCTTCTCATATTCTCTTTCCTGCTGCCAGTTCTTCTGTCCTCTTCTCTTGCCTCTCCTCCTTTGTGTTGGTGCTGTTGCTCATCACACTGCTTTGCTCCTGCTTAGCTTGATTAACCAATGGATAGAGCTCAATATCTCTTTTTTTCTGGAAGGAAGGAAGGTTCATGTTCTGCCAGGTTAGGAAGTTGAAGTGTCTCTCAGCATTGTCCGATGAATTAGTAACTTATATATGTAACATTGGCACGTGACTAGAAGTGGGATAAGAGAAAAAACTGGCTACATGAAATCATGAAATGTGAGATTGCTTTTTTTTTTTTGCTGGTAGTGGGGCACTAGGTAAGTGTACTTTTTCTGGTGTAACTTTGTTTTCTGATATTTTGGACCTAAACCCTTGAAAACATATTTACTGCCATGAGCTTTCCTTGATTCACACACAGTTGAGTCTTGAATGAAAGGTGAGGTCTGCCTTTGCCATCTACAGGATCTGTAAAAGGCATTTGCTCTGAGATCTGTAATTGGAACAAATCTCCATGGAAAGGAAACAGACCCCCCAGCAGAAGGATGGTAATTAAGTTCTGATCTTCCTTTGCTTTAGGATGAGGTCACTAATGAGCACTGATAAAGGAATAGAGAATACCATTCTTCTGCAGAACAATGACAAGTCCTGGCTTCATGTCCCATACAAACACAAAATGATGCACCCTTTATCCTTGGTGTTGTTTTGGGTTTTTGTCAGTGCATCATCCGTTTTTTCAGAGTTTGGACTTTGGAACCTGTCTGCAAGAATAAAGTGGCACTAGGGTCTGAAAGAAAACTAGAACCCATTAAAGATCCTCTTGAGGGGCTGATCAGAACATTTTCCATACCCCTAAGCACTGCAGTTTTTAAAGCAAGTGGTAAAAGCTGATTTCTCCCATACTCTTTCCCAGAATCATAGCATCACAGAACCATAGAATGGCTTGACTTGTATAGGACCTTAAAGATCATCCAGTTCCAATCCCCCTTCCATGAACAGGGACACCTTCCACTTCCAGCAGTTGCTCAAAGACTCATCCAGCCTGGCCTTGAACACCTCCAGGATGGGGCAGCCATCACTTCTCTAGACAACCTGCTCCAGTGCCTCACCACTCTTACAGTAAAGAATGTCTTCTTAATATCTAATATAAATCTTCCCTCTTTCATCTTTAAGCCATTAGCCCTCATCCTGTCACTGCACTCCCTGATAAAGACGCCTCCTCAGCTTTCCTATAGGACCTTTTTCAGTACTGGAAGACTACTATAAAGTCTCCCCAGAGCCACCTCTTCTTCATGCTGAACAACCCCCCCAACTCCTTCAGCCTGTCCTCATAGACAAGGTGCTCCAGACCTCTGTTCGTATTTGTAGCCCTCCAGTCATCTTTGTAGCCCTCCTCATGACTCATTCTAACTGATCCCTTTAATCTCACGTTTTTATGTTTCTTTGCATGATACTGAAGAACGTTCCTTTGCATGATACTGAAGAACGTTCCTCGTTCAGGGATACACGGCCTTTACTCATTAAAGTTCATGTGAAAGGCAAATTGGATGGTTTCTGTGCAGAATGGGTCTATTTGCAATCTCTGTCTTGATTTACATATGGCACTGAAACCAGACGATCCTTTCTGGAGAAGGGGAAGTAAATTCAGATCAGCCTCGTTCCTTTCAGACTGGATACCCAGCCCGATGGGTGGAAAAGAAGCAGCTTTAAAATTCAGCAAGTTGATTCTCCTTTTAAATGGGTGATTTGGTTTCTGGTTTGGAGCATAAGGAAGCATAAATTATAACACAAATGAGAATGTGGGAGACAGTGTAGGGAAATTCTGTATTAAAAAAAAAAGCAGAAAGGGAACAACATTTGGGGAATAAAAAGTAGGGCAGATTTTGAAATATTCTCAAAACCATTTAACACCATCTGTCAGGGGCTTGTGTTGCTAGGGATTTATCATCTCCTATCTACAAAATCCTCTGGCTAGTGAAAACAAATTTGGGAAAAGATGATTAAACTTCTCCTACCTTTCAACTCCCACCCCTACACTCCCACCAGCTCATCTTCCCAGCTATTCTGAGATGAGGAATCAGCTGAATCCACATGCTAATCTATGAAATGACCTGAAATTTTTAAAAAAACCTAATGAATAGTTGTTATATTGTCCCTTTTAGCCTGCCACAATATAGCCCCGATTTTCTGTGCTTATACAACAAACACTGGAACACAAGTTCACAACTCAACGGCCAGAAAGGCTCTAAATGATGATGTCCCTGAGGCAGAAAGTTGACTCGCAAGAGAGAAACAAACAAGACACTCAAAATCATCAGAGTCAGAAATCTCCCAGGCAACTTCCAGGTGTTTTGTTACTGCATGACCTCAGAGACTTTTGACTAAAATCTACCTAGCCTGTTTTCAAATCCTATTGATCTCATTTGGTCCGGGGGCTGCCTTTACAAAAGCCTAGTTAATAATTTTTTGTGCCGTTCTAGTTGTGTAACAACGACGTTATGAGCAAGCTACAGATATTAGAGATGGATGCAAAGTGTTGAAATAATGTTCTGGGCTAGAAATGGTGAAATATTTGTATGAAAATGTCACTACCATTTTTATTTCAAATAAGCAACGGAGTCACTTCCTAATTGCTTTAGCATTGCCTTTGGGAATGAACTACAAGAACATTACTTTCTCCCACTCAGTAGGCTTCCTTGCTTTCCGATACGCCTCAGGATATGACATGAAGTCTCCTTACAGAAGAGCAGAAAGGGAACAGCGTTTGGGGAATAAAAAGCATTCCCCAGAACGCTGGACATAATGAGCTCCAGGAGATGTAAACTCCACCCCAGGTTGTTTTTATCTACAGAGAAGAATGTAAAAAGAGACAACTACACTAAATATCCCATAGGGCATTTCTGGAGAATAATAAAGAAATACTTTGGGGGGTTTTTTTTGCACACTTTAATGCAATGGAAAGGAATTTTTTAAAATTAACTGAATTAAACCTTTATAAAATTCTAATTTGAACAATCTGTTTGTAAGAGAAAGTATTTTAATGATTTTTTACAGCCTTTACCATTTAAATGGGTCTAATCAACTAGGTATTTAAACTTCTATTAAGTACCTAGTAGCCTGCTACAAATGTGCCTTTAGGTTCAACATTATTCTTGATGTCCTTCTTCCCTTCTGAAAGCAAGATATAGCCTCCATGCAAATGAAATTTAAAAGAACAGAGAAGATTTTGAAATAAAAGCGCATTTGATGAAAGAGTTGAATTGTAGTTGTCAAATAAGAGAGGATCTGGAATGACAACTGAATGCTGAAAAGTACAGTGAAGAGCGATACTGCCACAAATTATTCCATATAGCATGGAGACAGACCACAAATTGCCAAAGGGTGTAGGTTGGTCTGAGTTGTGCAAGGAAACAAAGTCTATGTGAGCAATAACCCCCACTCAGAACTCCCTGTGGAACAGCAGGTATTGAGATGAAGGCAAGCTTTGTTAAAAAGAGAAGAGGAGGCTGAGAGGGNCTTAAATTATCAAGGGTGCTAGTTGTTTGTTTCATTTCCTTCACAACTTGATTTTCGGTCTTGTAGATCTTGAAAGAGAGGGTCAGTGAGAGAACAGTGGGTCCCAGATGACTGTAAAAGCATTCTGCATTGGGGTGTAATTGAGCTGCTTTTATCGTTTAGTGCCTGCAGGACTGTATGAGCCAGCAGTGTGCCTAGGTGGTCAAGAAGGCCAATGGCATCTTGGCTTGTATCAGAAACAGCGTGATCAGCAGGTCCAGGGAGGTTATTCCCCCTCTGTACTCGGCACTGGTGAGACCGCTCCTTGAATCCTGTGTGCAGTTCTGGGCCCCTCAGCACAAGAAGGATGTTGAGGCTCTGGAGTGAGTCCAGAGAAGAGCGACTAGGCTGGTGAAGGGGCTGGAGANCGATGATCCGATGGGTCTCTTCAAACCCGGTGATTCTGTGATTCTGTGAAGACACATTTGGAGAAGATAAATAGGAGGCTCCTGTTGCTACAACCTGTATATGTATCTCTTTGTACATGTGTGCATCTGCACTGACATGCTGGAACAATTTAAGATATAAAGAAACTCATGGCACGCATTTGGGTCATCCCTGTCCATTAATTCACCATGAATTAGCAGCTCTGCTGTAACTGCCCATACGATGCTGCTTTTATACTGTGGCATGTACAAGGGATCTGTGACTGAGGGACATGTTTTAGTGTTTGATAGGAATGGTTGGACTCAATGATCTGATGGGTCTCTTCCAACCTGGTGATTCTATGATTCTATGATTCTTACATGGCCATGAAATAAGGATTAGTGCATGAGTATTTGACAATTGGTAAGAGGTGCTTGTGTGAAGTGAGGCAGCTCCATGCTCTACTCTGTGCTTTGTGGTGCTATCAGTCCTTCCAGGGCTTTTGTTTTTGGGAGAAATAAGACTAAATGGTTTGGTTAAAGAGACCTAGTATAAGGGGTCCAGATTTTATGAAGCAGTGAATGTGAAAGTAGGAGACTACAGAAAGTAAGAGCAGCATAGGAGAAGGCTGCTTTGGGAAGAGGTAAATGAAGGGATGGGTTTCTATTTCTAGATGAACTAAATACTCTGGCTTTAAACTTTGTTTGGATTCCTCCAACCAATTTGGGCAATATCTGTCCTCAAGATGTGTATACATGGGTGTGCATTGATATTTTTGGAAATAGTGAGACATTGGAGTCCTGTCTTGCAGTATAACCAAGTTTTCTGCCACTTGGAATATGAATGTGACATTCTTGGCTCAGCCAAGTTGCCACTTTGACATCAATCCAGAAGATGAAATGGTGCATGTTTGCTTACCACAAGACAAGCACTCAATGACTCATCTTCATTCATTCCATCTTCAAAGAAAAGCTGTGTGTGTATCTGCCAGACCTTCTCACTTGGATATTCCTGACAAATAACAGATTCACAGGTATGACACATCTCTCCATGATACTGTTCTGGAGAAAATAAAAGGGCTCCAGCACATCGCTGACTCAGATGAGACCCGAAATACACATGTTCCTCTCTTCACCCTGCAAAACATTTTGAGTGACAGAGCAAAGCAAGAAAATTTCTCATCTAGGTTACATTGGAACTGCATGTTCTGTGTGACCAGCCTCCTAGCAAAATTTAATCCAACAAGTGAAGGCAAATGGCACAACCTCACCCATTCTACTGTTTCAAATTTGGAATGCTAATTCCCAGTATCTATGAAATCCTTGAACTATTACTAACTGCTGAGCTCAGGGAAACTGTATAAACTCTCAGGAAAATCACTAAGGATGTCATCTCAATCCTATCAAAGCTTACGAGGGGTTAGAATGTAACCTTGAGTTCAAAAACATGGAGTACTAAGCAGATCATAGAATCATAGAATCACCAGGTTGGAAGAGATCCATCAGATCATTGAGTCCAACTGTTCCTATCAAACACTAAACCATGCCCCTCAGCACCTCATCCACCCATGCCTTAAATACCTTCAGGGAAGGTGAGTCAACCACCTCCTGGGCAGCCTTAACCACCAAACCTTCACGCCAGTGCACAGAAGTCAATGAAGACAAAGGACACTGATATGTCCCCAGTCTGACTTGAAGCATCTTCAGTCACTGCGAGAGATGGATACAGTCACATGTGTGTTGGATGCAATGTGCCAGATGGAGATAATATGACAGAGAACCTTTTTCTTCCTCGTGCATATGAACCCTCCTGGAAACATCTCTTACCAGCAAGTCCAGCCATGTGGGAATTCTCATAGCTTAACCAGTGATTTCATGTATGATCTGAGGCAGAGCCATGTCTCTTGTACCTGATCTGCTTGTGTTTCTTATCTACATAGGTGGTGATGGAAGTCAAAATGTGTACCTGCACACTCAACATAAGAGACTTATGAAACTGACAGCTGTAGGTAATCATGGGACAAGATGTACTTAATTAGAAAGCATTTGTGTATTCGGTTACTCATGTTCAAGTGTTTTTGTAAGATCAAGGCTCGGTATTGTACCCGTGGTCTTTATATTCACTGCATGGTAGTAACAAAAAGACAATACTCTTTGTCCAAGTTGCAATGTTTCTGCCAACGTTTGTCATCTGGGATATATTCCCAATCTTTGCCCTTGCCTTTCTGTCTGAAGTGGTACCATCTGAATGGCAAGACGTTTGGAGTCACACATGCTTAGTGTTTGCTAACTTGGCTTATATTCAGACCCCACGAAGAAACACTCATAAAAGTTGTCCTGATCAAAGGGCAATGGCAACAAAACTTTGCAGATGTGTTAATGAGATATCTGGGGCTGGACAAACAAAGCCAAGTCATTTGAAGACGGTCTTTAATGGATTCATTCTGTGTGGATGCTGGCTGGGATGAATCTGTTTCCAACATCATGGTTTTGAAAGTTCAAATGATTCATCTTCTGGTGAAGCACAGTGGAATTATGTCTTTGTCAAACCTCATTAGAGTTTCTTAGGTTGAAGCTGTCTGCTTGGCATCATTAAGGCATCATTTGCTTGGCCTTGCAGTTCCTGACAGTGTTTCTGCATCTTCATGGAAACTGGGAATTTACTCTAAGACAGTCTGAAAAACGTTTTTACATTCTTAGAGGTCAACATCTATATCTGTAAAAATCAGTTTGATTTCTTTTCCTCCTTTCTTCCCATCTAGCGAAGTCTTTCCTTTCTCAGAAAAGAGATAGGTACGAAGTAAACATACATCATAATCCACTACTCTTAACAGCACTAAGGATGCATCGTCACACAGTATAAGTGCAAAAAAACAACAAAAGGGACATAATCAAGTAGCATCAGGTTTTCCTGGTCCAGAACACCAGCACTGCAGGTGCTGCGTAAAGCTTGATTTGAACCCTCAGCAGTGAAAAGGATTGATGTGATTTGGAGCTAATCTGTACTGTAAAAAGGTTTCCCACAACAAATCACAACTAGAGTCATACTGAAGTCCAGTTATAAGAAGTAATGTGAACAGCACTGAAATACCTCATTCCAATGGCAGTTGTTTTGAATCTCATAGCAAAGTTACCCCAAAAAATACCTTCTTAGAGAAATGTTTGTTTTGAGCCCCTCTCCTACCCAGTTAAATTATGTGGAAGCTTCTGACTTCCTCTGGTTCATGTGCGTACTGTTTCTAACAAGACAAACGAGTGCCTTTAAAACTTTTCACCCAGTGGTGTGAAATGTCCAGCCAGGTAGCTGCAAGGCCCACAGGGAAGCAGCGTTGCCCATTGAAGTGCTCTAGTTGTTACATCTGGCAATCACACTCACTGATCCTGTGTCTGCCCTTTAATACTTCTTATTTCCTCTTTTATGTTAAAGACTTCTAGCTTTCAAGTCCTTCCTGACTACTGCTTATGAGCCCTGCACTCAGAAATTAAGTGGAAATCACCATAAACCTCTTAAAAGGTTCACTGCTTGTATTCAGGTGTTACTTTGGGCAATGTAGATGCTGGGCATGGGAAGGTCTGAGCCCTATGCTGTCACCAGCATTTCTACTTCTTATGTGGGTAGAAAAGAAATTAGAAAATAACGTCTCCGGTCACCAAGTCCCCACTTACTGCATCTTTTCAAAAGTCATCTCATAGCAAATAATGGTCTTCTTGCTAGCCTCAAGTAGCATTTCAGGAGCAATTAAAATGGTTGGGGATGTGTCTAGGGGAGAAGCTATTCTTCTGGCCTCTATTTAAATGAAGCTACATTCACTAATGTTGCTAATTACCAGCACTATAATTGAAATACTGGAGTAATCTATTTGAGAAAGGGGCAAGGGGCAGAGTGATTATATTAAAGCATAGGTTGGCAAGCTGGGTATCGATGTCAGCTGAGCAAATAGAATTCAGCTCAGGGGGATGCAGGCAAAGATGAGAGGGAGGCAGAAGAATAGTGAAGGCACAGTCATGGTGTATTTGAAGATTTGACAGAGTGGTGTCTCTTCCTTAGTAGAGATTTTGGGGTCATCTTAGTGCATGAAGCTTCAGTGACATTGATTCCTTCACAGGGTTGTATGCAGCCTAGTTGGGCTTGATCGAAGTTACCTTTTCACAAGAACGAGATACCACAGAAGAGGATTTGTATGCTATCGGCTATCATGGTCCTGTTAGTAGTGAGGGAAGCCCCTTATTTTCTCTCTCTCCTGTTCTCTTCTCCAGGTCCTAGACAAGGAAGGTAGCACAGGCCATGTTGAAATTTTGGGTACCTTCCCTTCCATCCTCTCCAGATTTAGGTACCCCACACTCAGTACTGTCTTCTTCCATGTCCATACACATCCCAAGGCCCAGAGATCCTCCCACACAAATGCAAGAACATATGGTTCTGCAAAGTGCTGGGAAGTAGGAAGGAGCTACTGATGGGGTGTTGGGAGGAAAAAACCAGAGTATTACAGCCCTTCCTCCTTTGTTGATAGTACCATCCCCACTCTGGAGAGGTGCAAAGCAGGAGCAGGCAGCAAACATGACAACTGCATTGTCATCACCCTCTTCTTCCCCCTCACCCTCCCAGACCTTTTGCCCTACACACCCTTTCAGGGGGGATTCTCTACAACTCCTGTTGGAACTGAAATTCTCTGAGGTAGATACTCGCTCTTGTTACGTCAGAACCCTTGTCTGGGTTATGCAAATGTCCTTGAACAGCAGCAGCAACTGAGGATCTGATGTAGAAGTTTGGGATGGGATTGGGCTCACAGATTCAGACATCAAATGAGAGGTTGTCATGAGTGAAACAGAGTAAATGACAGCCCATCATAAATCTGGGTGCAGGGGTTTACTGAAGAACCAGCAACATTAGAGCAGTTACCCTACCTTTATCTCACGCACTCACTCATTGACTCTCACTATCTCTAACTTCACAAGGTCTTGACTTGCCTTCTCAGCATGGAAATCACTTCTGGTACAGGGAAAAAAGTTGTGCTGGTTCCCATGTCTTTCTACTAAACTGGAGGATTCAGAACGTGTCAGTCCATGAACAAGTTACATGGCATTACATTTCACAACAAGCACATCTACATGCATAACTTGAAACTTCACCTTCTGCTACGATCAGAGCCCAGATGTGGCTCACTGAGTACATTTGTAGTTCCCCTTGGCACATCTTACCTAGGTCTTAGCCTTCAGAGAAGTTCAGTTGTCTCTGTTCATTGAGGCTGAAACTTGTGGTTGGCAAGGTTTAGTTCTGGGGAAGACTTAAAGAAAAGATTAAAAGACTTAAAGATTAAAATGTTAATGGAAACACAGCAGGACAAGGGGCTACAGACAGAAAATATAGACATGGATAATAGACCTACTGAAATGTCGTATAGAAATGTATTTTAACAGCTGATCTTGCTCATCTTTCCATTGAGATGTGTCAAGTTATCTAGATGAGAGATACTCAGGTGGATAGTATATGTGACATGGTGGGGCACATTGACAAATTCTTCTGTAAACAGACAGAAATGATTTCCATGTCATCAGTGATAAGTAGATAATAATTAACTGTTTCCAGGTCCTAACCTTGATAGCAATCAATGTGTCTATTTGTCCATCCCTGCACTCTACCTCCAGGTCTGGCATTTGTATGGAATGTGATTTTTTTTCCCCCATCACATCTTCAACTCACTGTTTTCCCCCTTTCCCTGTGCCAAATCACTTATGGAGTTATAACCCCTCTTGGAACAATCTCTCCTTTTATTCATATATGCTAAAACTCATACTTGTGTCCAGGTCTAGAGCGTAATATTTCCTTAGTAGTAAATGCCCATGAAAATAACCAGGCCTCTCCTTTAGATAAGAGCCAGCTGTGAAGTCTGGATGCTGCTCCAAATTTCCCCTCGGTTTGGGACTGTGCCAAACTGGGGATGTAGTATGAGTTAATCACTCTCAGAAATTAAAGGCTGCTCTGAAAGGCAAGTGGTCGTTGTGCTGAATGCGCAATACAAATATAATCTTATCTTGCTTTACAAGCAGACTAAACCCTGAATGAATCAATTATGAGGCTAGATTTAATCCAATAATCCTCTGTTCTTCTGTGCCTGGAATCAGATGGAGCATCTGTAACGATAGTGTTAGTTATGGCAAATGAGATCACTGTTTGTCCCATTTTATTAAAAGCCTTTCCCAAGCGTTAGCAGTTCAAGTGAGGAGTGGAAATGAAATTAAATTGAAATCTCTCCTCTTTGACTGATTACCATCATGGACATGTCCTTGGCCTCAGCTGTCCAGAGGGGATGGCCAATGCAGGAAGATGCCTTATGACTGGTAGCAATGAGATGAAGAGAAGTTCTGCTGAGGGATATCCATTCCCGAACATGGTTGCCAGTATAATTGCACTTGTGGCGCGGAGGAAGCTAGAAAGCATTACTGTCCTACTTAAATTCCTTTTCTCATTTCCTCTTCCAATATTACAGGTTATGCTCAGGGCAAGAACTTGGAGGATGCCTCCCTGCCCACCAGTCATGCCTCTCACCACCACATCTTGTAGCACTTGTCCCCTCTCCCCTGCTTTACGTGCTTTTTACAGTCCCTTTTGTCTTGACCTATTTAGGTAGAAGCTCTCCCAAGAATGTCTTTTGTATACAGGATCAGACGTGGACAAACACAATTTTGTCATTTACCTGGCTTTTCTGGTTAACGTTTGTGCCTCAAACATGATGCTTCAGAACAAGACTTTTCCTTAATGTTCCCTACTCTTCTCTCTCTTTCTTTTTCTCTTTAAAGAAAATGAAAGCCACACAAAACCCAAATTCAGAATAATATTCCTATATGCAGCTATAACCTCTCCTTACTTGGGTCACCAGGGTTTTAAACTAATACTTCTAGTGCTGTGTAAAACAGAGGAGATATCTGGATAATCCCAGACTTCACAATTAAATGTGTCCAATATAAGAGTAACTGAAAAAAAAAAAGAGTTCAAGAAAAGCATTTTTCCACGTTGTTAACATTACGGCCCTGATGATGAAGTGCTCTTAGGAAGCTTTAAGAGCTGCTATGACATTAAGCTGGAAACATAAGCGGAGCTGCAAAAGAATCAGAACTTAAAATTTAACCTTGATATTTAGTTTTACATTTCTGAATTGCTTACTCTGCAGAAGTCATCTGGCATCTTAAGGAGGCTGAACTTCTGCGTTCTTCTAACCATGCTGGAAATATTGCCAAAGCACACCCATCACCCCCAATATAGGCACTCAAGAAATGAAAAATATTGAGGAAAATTGATAACATCAACATTATTTCCTGACCACAGAAGAACTCAAGCCTTTCCTGCACAGTGGCTTGAGTATGAGCTGGAGGGTGAGGAGAGTTGTACTGTGCCCCAGGGGCAATAAACAACCAGACTTGGTAGAATTAAACTGCAGTGCCGCTCCTAAAGAGCAATATAGGAAGCCCAAAGCAAAACTTGTCCATCCCAGGACTAAGTTTAACAGGTCCTGCTGTGAACTGTGACTCCTTTGGCAGATGGCTCCACTGATGAACCAGAGAAGAAACATTTAAAGCAAACTGATCAGAGGAAATACTTCTTAACATTTACAAAGAGGGATTTTTTTCAATAAAAGCTTTCATGGAAGCTGTGGTGTCTCTTTTCAATAGTTCAGTCCTGTATTTTTTTCTATGATTCTATGATTATGATTTCCCAGTCATCCCTTAAACAACAATGTCTTTCATTTAGGAGCAACAAGACCTCATCCATTCCTAGATGTTTTCTTAGACATGGGTTGGTCCAAGAAGCCTCTTCATAGGTGCCACATCATGTTCAGTATCACCTCAGCTGCATGTTTCATCTTGTGACCTTGTAAGCACTGGAGATGGGCAAGTGCATCTTTGGTAAAAGAATAGATCTCTTCAATGGAAACAAAAATTCAGTCTCTCTACATTTTTGCTGGTCTTATCTTCCTAAGGGACATATTAGCTCTATATAACAAGAGAACAAGCAGGTAACTGAGAAACAAGGAACTAGTAAGGAAAATATTTTGCAGCTTCATACTTCGGTTGCTAAGCTCTTTCAGACCTTTCGGAATCTACATAGTAGATTTTTTTAAGTCAGCTGCATCCTGAGGGATTTTTTTTCATTTATATTTAGACCTTAGACTCCTAAACTCTTGGATTCCTACTCCAACCCATGTCTTCTTTTTGAGCGGGCACTGAATACTCACAAGTAAACAAATTAACTTCCAGAAGCTCCCAGGACAAGCCTGCAGAAGCGTTTAGGTGATCAGTGTTCTGCAAGAATCTGTTGCCTGTCAAACTGTCTCTTTTGAGTGTTTCATGGGAGACAAGCCCAAGCATAGCAGGAACCAAGCTGGAGCAGGTTCATGCAGATCTCCTCCTGTGTTTGAAACCAGCGATGTGTTTTGCAGTGCAGAACTGGGTATTGTGCTTAGCATGATTGCATCCATCTGCACTTACAGAATGAAAGAGAGAAGGGATATATCCTACTCAAGACTGGAGAATGTTGATTATCAGGACTTCCTAATGTTGACACTTTCCAAAAGAAGCGAAAGATAGGATTAACCTAGGAAGACTTTTTTTGCTTGATTGTGACTGAAATGACAACTTTGCAGCCCTAAAACTTGAAGAAATGAGAGGAACTGCTTCAAAAGGAGCCCAGCTTATGTTGACTGGTCTCTTTTCAGGATGTCTGAGAGCAAAAAAAATTACTTGGACTGAGTGCATCGGGCTGTCCCAGTACACTGCATCCTCATATGCACCTGCTGTCCACCACAAAGACATGGCTCCGTGAAGTGGAACATGCAGCTCTAAAAGTGTATTTCAGACTACTACATACCAAAAGCCAAGTGGGAACAGGAAGATTAGAATGAATTATTCCATTTGGGTTTTTCACAGAAAGGGTCACTGGGCACTGGAACAGGCTGCCCAGGGAGGTGGTTGAATCACCTTCCCTGGAGGTATTTAATAGACGGGTGGATGAGGTGCTGAGGGACATGGTTTAGTGTTTGATAGGAATGATTGGACTCGATGAGCCTGGGGGTCTTTTCCAACCTAGTGATTCTGTGATTCAGGGATTCTGTGATTGGCTTAATACATAACTTATTGAGTTAAGTAAGCAGATTTATGCCTACAGAGGACTTGATCCACTGTTACCAACAGAAACCGAAGATCAGATCATAGAATCATAGAATCATAGAATCACCAAATTGGAAGAGACCCATTGGATCATCGAGTCAAACCATTCNCTCTCAGCCTCCTCTTCTCCAGGCTAAACACCCCCAGCTCTCTCAGCCGTTCCTCATAAGGCGTGTTCTCCAGCCCCTTCACCAGCTTCGTTGCTCAAGCATGCATTTTAAGCTGTACCATGATCTTAAGCCCCTGTTTAACGCCATAGCTGGAAAAACAAATTGCAGTCCCCAACAGCAAGGTATAAGCAACAGCCCCATGAATATGTAAAAACCTTTCAGATGGTATTTTAAAACAGCATTCAGTAACCATTATGTCACAGTTAACTGACTTCACCAGGCTTAAAAACAGGAGTCTTTAATTACAGTCATTTATATTTCCAAAGATAGACTATAACATATTTATAAACAATCTGTGCAGTTGGTGAGTAAATGACACGTGGCATGAATCATTCGCTAACAGTTCTTATATAATATTCAAAGTGGGAATGAATGTTTCATGAAGGTGCTTCCGCTGCTCAACTTCATAGGGAGTCAAGCTTTCTTCCTTCCCCATACACACTTTGCAGGCAGCCTCTCCCATCTATTTTTGTTTCTGTGAAAGCCCTTAAAGACTCAGAATTCCTGACAGAAGGATACATCCCAGGGAAGTGGTTGAGTCACCTCTCTGGAAGTGTTTAAAAGACGAGTTGACAAGGTGCTGAGCAGCATGGTTTAGTGATTGATAGGAATGGTTGGACTCAATGATCCAGTGGGTCCTTTCCAACCTAGTGATTCTATGATTCTATGATCTTCAGATCCACTGGGCTATCTCCAGTTCTGGACCATTGTGACTAAGATTTGGAGCACCTGTGCTAGATGTGCAGACACACCTGCTTTGTCCCAAGGAATTACCTCTGAAATAGCAAATCTCTCTTAACTCACGGATGCAACACCAGTCTCACATGCCCCTCTCACTGCCTTACGTATTTCAGACATTCAACATGACATTTCAGAGGTAAGAAAGGCAAAAAAAAGATGATCAAATTTGCAGCCAGTCACTGGGTTTAGAGATTGTCCTGGACAGGGAAGAACTGAGGTCATGTTCTTGATGCAAAATCACTGAGATTTAGCAGCCCATTGAGCACAGAAAGGACTAGCCCAGGGTCCATCTGTGCTAGACATGGACGTCCTCCATCCAAATCCTAGTTCAGTGGAGTTCTACAGCCATATGGCCTAAGTTCAGAAAATTCAAACACTGTCATTTGCTGGAAACTGGGTCAATATATCAGGGAAGAATAATTTTCCATGGGTCTTTGCATCATAGAACCATAGAAGAGAATCATAGAATGGTTTGGGTTGGAAGGGACCTCAAAGATCATCTAGATCCAACCTCTCTGCAATGGGCAGGGACACCTCCCTAGGTAGGGCTGCCCAAGGCCCCAAACACATTTCTTGTGTCTCTTCCTCAAGATCCCTTCCGTCCAGAGCCAGAAGAAGAGTGAATGTTGGGACAGATTCTTTTTCCTTCCAGTCCTCTCCTACTTCATGGCCTTGTTAAACTCAAAGTAACAAATCATCTTGTTAAAGGATTGCAGAAGAGGTGAAAACCAAGCTACCTGCCACTTACTGTGAGAAGGGAGTTAAGGATATGGAACTTCTGAGTTTTGGCAGGATACTTTTAGGCTTCCTGATGGTACAGCAGAGCTGGTGTGTGAGTGTGGGCATATTAGAAAGAAAGAGGGATCTTTTTTTAGCCATCCCATTTGAAAATGCTTTTGTTGTTCTGAGTAAATACATGCTGTGACAGCATGAAATTTTTTTTTTTACTGTGAGGATGATGAGACACTGGAATAGGTTGGCCAGGGAAGTTGTAGAAGCTCTGCCCCTGGTAGTGTTCA
Organism: Piaya cayana; assembly: GCA_013389865.1. Taxonomy (NCBI): domain Eukaryota; kingdom Metazoa; phylum Chordata; class Aves; order Cuculiformes; family Coccyzidae; genus Piaya; species Piaya cayana. Next base: position 16,686 of record WAAB01005363.1, read on the forward strand.
AGACCAGGCTGGATGAAGCTTTGAGGAACCTGATCCAGTGGAAGCTGACTCAGCCCATGGCAAGGGGGTTGGATCCTTCCAACCCAAACTATTCTATCATGTTATGCTTTTATGAGAACATCTCACTTCGGAAAGAAGCAGGCAATAAAGGATTTGTTGGTTGGTTTTTTGGGGTTTGTTTTTTTTGTCATTGCAACACTGCTATCCTCACATAGGTTTTATGAGGTTTACCTGTACCTCAGATGGCTCCAGTGACTCTTTCACATCAGAGGGGTGAAGTTCTGGACTTCACAGATCTCACTTTTGGGTTTGATTTTCTTATTCATTGATGAAGCTGACATGATGTGATTTGGTAACTGGCAGCAGTGTTAGCATTGTATTTTATCACACTTTGCTAGATTTCTGCAATTTGTAATTCCATTTATTGGAGAGGTCTTCAGTGAAGGGATGGAGAATAAGGTTATATTCACAGGTGTTACTCAAATCCAACCCTTTTGTTAAATCATTTATTGGCACACCTGCCCAAAGGCAGCGTCTTGGTCTAAGTATGGATTTATGTCCCTTCTCTAAGCTTCATTAGCTGCAGTAAAATTGTAAATAAGAATGAATCAGCGAGGGAATGCAAAGCATTCCAACCTACACCTTGGCAGTCTGCCTATAAAGGGAGGATGTTTCCTTGTGCTATTGATGGGTAGAATGAAATGAGTTTGTTGCTTCTTAGGCAACATATATCAGTCTTGGTGAAACACAGAGATATGCAGAGATATGCAGTGGTTGGACTCGATGATCCAGTGGGTCTCTTCCAACCCGGTGATTCTGTGATTCTGTGATTCTGTGATTCTGTGATACTGACTACACTTCACCTCTCTGATCCTTATGCCAGATGGAGGCAGAAGCAGGGCTGGTAACAAAATCTGAAAACTAAAAATTCAAGTAAATCAGTGAGAAAGACTGGTGCATTTCTTAGGTGGCTCCTCATTGTTTCTAGCTGTTACTAGAGACTTAAGTGATCATGTTCTACATCCTCCCTCCCAGTATTGTTGACGTCTCTCTTTACCTATCAGCCATTTCCAACCACATTTGATAAAGGGATATTTCAATTCCTGCATTTATTTTTTTTCTGTAAAAACCAGCAGAGTGAAAAACCACTCAACTAAGAGCTCTAGCTGTGGACTATCACAGTGCTGATGATTTTTCTTCTCTAAAACCACCTCCAAGCAATGAATTGGAGGGCGAAATAGGTGAGGAATAATAGATGAAGGAGGAGAGCAAGGAGAGCGGTGGAGTACAGTGAGGACTAAGGGACACAGCAGAGATCTGGAGGCACTCATGTCATGGAGAACAGAGGCAATGAGCTGGGCTTAATCTGGTGAAGAGGAGTAAGCACATAGGACACAGGAAATTAAGCTCCATCATTTCCATCCCTTATGGAAGAATATGATTCTTCACCTGAGAAATCATATTTTCTTATGAAAAATGTCAGCCTGGGTTAAATGAAACATGCATCAAAATTAGTTCATGTTTTTAGTGATACTCCTAGGGAAAAGCTGATGAAACACCCCAGGGATACAGCATAAAAAGGACTGCTTCAATTCACTTATTTTTCATTGAAAAGCTAACTTGTTTTTGAAAGAAAGAAGCTATTTTACTTGCAGTGGGAGGGAAATAAAAAGTACCTATGGTGATACTAGGTGGAGAGCTCACTGGCAGAGGCACACAGAATATTTCTCACCGAAGGAACTGCAGGTCCTGTGCTGTGCAAGCCACGTGAGGCCATTTTCTGGTAGCTTGGCACATCCCAAAATTTTCTGTAAAGAAGTAACAGTAAGCTGCAACAGCTTTGTCACGTTTCTGAAGCAAGGATCGGTTTTATTCTTTCTGTGCTTGTATAGCGCTTAGCAGATAGGGAGCCTAGCTGTAACGAGGGCTTTAATGTGAGATGATGATGTAGTGAATACATAATCATACTTCCAGAAACTTTCTGCTTTTGTCTATTAGACTTCTAATTCCTTAGACCCTCATGGATGTTCACCTCATTGAGCTTCCCAGCCAGGTAGGATAATGTTTCTTTGTGTGGACAGCAGAGAATATTTACGTGAAAAATCCTTTGTTAGGTAAGTGGCTTTATTGAAACATGACAGCTTGGACAGCAGGGGTTACTTGAGTCATCCTGTTCTGCTTTTGTCATTTTAATTTCCCTACAAACCCCAAGAGCCAAATGGAAGTGTGAATGAATAAGTTTAAGGATGCCCATTTGCAATATGTCCACAATTATCTTCCTCAGAAGCTTCCCTGTCTATAGCCAAGCATCCCAAAAATTACACCAGGCAAATACTACAGACACCTATTCTTTCACTTTCATTAAAACATGCCGTTCGTAGCAGCAACAAAGCGTATCGGTTTTAAATGGACCTAGATTTGTATTTTATATAGGCTGCTCAGTTGTTGTTGTTGTAATAATAAATGACATGGAGACAATTTCAGATTGTTCTGACAAAAATCAGGACTCCTAAGGGGAGCCTGCCTCACGCACGTGAAGTTGTAGCTCTGAGCAACCAGCTAGGAAGATGCAATTAATTTCCCCCTTGTGAGTAAAGCCATTATATAAAATACCACATTTGCCTTGAGGGCCGAATTGAAGGCACTGAATTATGTATTATCAAAACTGACTTTACAATGATGTCTTCATGGGAACTTCTGGGGCTTGTGAATAGAAAGGGAATGGCAATCATCTGCAAGGATCTTATTTGCCTCTCGCTTGCTGTAAACAATACACAGATAACGTGAAGTCCTTGATGAGATGGAGTGACATTGCTCTTTCCCCAGAAATAGTGCACAGAAAGGAGAGGAAATCTTGGGAACTCTGCTTAATTATATTAATAGGTCAACCCAAGTCCACGGATCTTTGCTCGGGACCTGGAGATGTAGAAGTTTTCCAGCTCATTTCTGTCCTGTTTCAACATGACCCTTGCCAGACATAAGCTGAGCTGCCACTTCCAACATACTGGAGTAATTTTATGTCTGGGAGGTAAGTCTGTGCATCCCATGAAAGCTCAGAATCCACTTTGGGTACCTTCTGTTCCAGGATGTTACATACCACAGAGAGGAATCCTCCCTGATAAGAGTTAAGTGTGGGTTTTCGTGAAAGGGCTCAGTATCTCCCTTCCATAACCACTGCACTGGCAAATAATGTTGAGCTTTTCCTTGTGTCCCATGGGGAACGGGAGGGGGGAACCAGGGAACTGAGATCATAGCAATGTATTCATCAGTCAGCAGAGTTTATCTGATGAGTGAGACAGCAGGAGTAAAGTCCAGTAGATTACATCAGATGAAAAGGGGGTTATTGAGGCGTATTTTCAGCTGGGCATTCACAAGATACACTTCTACACAGAAAAATCATTTACATTTCACAATTTCAAGCCAGTGAACTGACACCCTGTATGTGATATGTACCCTTAGCAAGCAGATGCGAAGTAAGAAACAAAAAAAAAAAAAACAATGCCTTGAGCAAAATTGGATGGTTATTCAGTGATAAGGGGGAAGTGGGTTTCATTTTTCATGAGCATTTTCCCCTTTTGCTGGCTTCTGATCTCAGCAGCGACTGCTTATTTAAATGTTAGGTACTCTGAACTATTTGAACACATTAAAAAGGGAAAAAAAACATATTTCTTTTGGTAAACAATTGTAACATGCTCTCTTGTGGCCCAGGCTTCATAAGCAGTCCAGTGAGACAGGATACAGTTTGTTTAACTTACAAAGCATAAAAAATAAATCAAGATTGCTTCTTTCCACTTAGTCTCACATTGTGTTAAAAAAAGCCTCCAAAAAATAGGAAATGGAATGAATGTCCACTTCAGGAGAGGGAGTGTCCCACAAGACAGACGCTTTCAGAGGGAGAATTGAAGCTTTCCCACTCTGACTCTGAACATGCATGAGACCTTTTCAAGCCCCGGGAATCTCTCCCTAGAAAGCTGATGATTATTTAAAACATGCAAATCTGCCTACTAAAAGCAGTAATTATTCCTTAACAGAGGGAAAATAATTCCTGACTAGGGAGATGAAGAATACTGAGGACTGACCAAACAGTTCGTGGATGCTGATTCTCTCTGCCTCGCTCCTCTTGCATATGGAGCAGCTCAAATATAGGAAAACAATCTGAATATTCAACTCTCCCTGAGGGATTGTCACTTTATTTTTTTATTCTGATTGCCTGGGCCATTTGCCAACTTTCCTCTGTGCTAAAAAGGCAGACCCAGAGTTTACTCACCTTTCTTACAGCCCTGAAATGTTTCTCGGGGCTCATGAAATTCCAGGTGGCAAAGCAACCTGACAGAAAATGTCGTGCACATGTGTTCTGGGGACAGTTACAACCCCTGACCCTGTTGTCATCTCCACATTGCAAGCAAAGATGTACCTATATAGTTATATAGTTATATATATAAATATATATATATAAATATATATATATATATAAAACTATATATATATAGTTAGAAAGAACTGTTCCTGCTCCTGCTTCTTTAACCAGGCTGAGAAAGTAGAGCTTTATCAATAGATTTCTAAATGCATAAGAAAAACAGGTGAGCAACGCAGAGCAATAAACACTTTACATGGCTTTACCTAAGGACTGTTGCCAACTCTGACAGGGGATCTGTGCCTGTGTCTAGCCAACAAAAATCCTTCTTGGATGAAGAAGCCACCACCTCTCTGTATGTTCTGCTTGGCAGCACCAGATTAAGGAGCGTTTACTCACATAGTTACGCTGGCAGATTCAAGTTTAGTAGTAATTTAGGGTGATAGCGTGTTCTTCCCCTCAAATCTTCTATATACACTCACTAGCTCTGCTGAAAACAGAGTAAGTCTTGACAGAGTAACAGACTCTTATGTCTGCACAGTGCCTTACCCTGGAACATCTAAGGTCTCTTTAGGCCACTAAATTAAAAGGGTTGTCTGTTATGACAGTCCACTCTCAGTCCTGGATCCATTCAAGTGGAGGGTCTGCCTGTTCACCAAATCAAACGTAATTGAAAGGGTTACCAGGGATTCCTCTGTATTCTAGGAGTGTTCTTTAGCTAAAACTGAGGATTTTGTGAAACCTTTCAAGTTAGTGGGTTTGTGTCATGTCCAGTAGCCCGCATGACCTTTTGAACAGTGAGGAATCAGGGCACAATGCAAGCCCTCACTTTCCTTACTGTGAGATGGTTCTTGTTGCCTACACAGGAACGTGGTGGCTTGAAACAGAGGAATCTCCTCTTGTTTTTAATTTGGTTTTGTTTCTGCTTTTCTCCCTGAAAATGCAGTGTAATTTAAAACCTGAATAGATATTTGAGGCATTTCTCTGATCCACACACTAGACAGAAAATTTTCATATTTTATATGAAAGTTCATTTGAATTAGAGGCTTTTGTTTGAGCACATCCATCTCCAGCAGATTTTTGCTTGATTCTACAGGATGCTGAGCACAACTGAGAAAACTGCCGGTATCCGATGGGGTTGGTTTAGTGTGTAGGTAGATTATCACTGGGCAGCAGTTGTGTCAGAATTGATGGCAAGATATCAGATCCCAAGTTTCACATCTGCTTTCTTGACAAATTCCACAGGCTTACAAAAACCTTGCAGTCCTTAAACCCGGTCTTGCATGAACCTGACTCTTTGACCCAAAGGCTTAGTAACTGTGGTCTGGAAAACAAACGTACCCATGTTTTTGTACTCTAGATGTGAGCTCCGTCTCACCCAATGCTGACTGCCCACTACCCACACAACCCTTTGTAGTCATCTATAGGGTATGAGTCAACTCATTCTAACGTAGATGTTTAGATACGTGGTATGAATCACATTTATAGAAGTATTTTTCTCTCTCCATTGACAAAATAGTTTATATAACTAGCTCAGATGTGACTCTCAACTTTGCAGCTGCCTAGATATATAGAAGACAAATCCTACATGCTTGTTCCTTCTTTACTTCAGCGCACAGAATGGAGGAGTGTGGTCTGCAGAATTTGAATTCAAAAGAGTAACTTTGATTGACTCTACTGAAATGTCACTGTAGCACCCTTTGAAACTTTAGCCTTAACATTTTAAAAGATCTGGTTAAGTGACCTTAAGCCTCTGGGTTCACCAAAACTAGATTGTATGATGTAAGAAACACAGTAAAAACAGTACAAAAAGTTTGCCCTGTTAGTTGTTGAGGTTTCCTGTTAATTAACTATTCTTAATGTATTTTATGCTGGCAATACACCAAGCAACAGGGGAAAAATGTGAATTTAGGATGCGTAGAAGTGGTTATCATGCTACATTTCTCTCTGGATGACTGTTCATTGATCTTAACCCTCTCAAATTTCCTTTATTTCATCTTAACATCTTTTCTCTTAGACAAAAGACCATATTCTGATCTCCTTATTATTTTTTTTCATGTGCCTTTACTCCTAAATCATCCTGTTGGCTTCAATGAGATAACCCTAGGGGTGGTTTACTATGGGAGGGGAGGAGTCAATCTGCCCAAAATGACTAATTTACAAATTTAGCTCCTTTCCCAAAGCTTCGTTTTTGTCTTTTCTGATTATTCCATTATTCATGTCTCGGTCTACAGCTACTCCAAAGACTGCACTGTAGTTTCTGTCATAGAGATGTATCTTTTGAACACAATGGGGGCCTTTCTGGGAGATATTAAACTGCCCTGTGGAGTTTTGCTCTTCTTCAGTGACTTGCTAAATTCAACCTCCTTTTGTTCTTCTTTGCTTCCAGCAAATGGTCACAGCTGCTCATTTTCTAAATGTGTTAGCTTTTCCTGCACACATCCTGCTTCATAGGTGATGTGTGCTTGCATTTCTAGAAGATGTTGTGGATACATAGGATGACATTCACTCTAGTTAGAAATTGCCTTAGTGGCTGCTCAGTTTCCCACTTCACACACACTGTCAGAGGTTGTTGCATTATCATCAGTTCCTTATCTGGAACGATTCAACAAGATGAATTCCTGAGATATAAAATGATGGTCCTTTTCTCTTCAGAGCTAGAGTGTATTCATCACTTATGGGAGGTTCATTGCTAAATTCCATAATACCCTCCTATTGGATGAATAATATATATATTTATCTATTCCAAACATGAGTTTGCTATTCCTTTCCAGGGTTATCCAGAGCACTGTTATCAGATAAACTTCCATTGGTCATTGTGGTCTAAAATGGCTAATTTTTGAAGAGTATTTTGTTCTGGTGAGTTGGACCAAGACCATATCAAGGGAAATAAAATTTTAAAAAGCACAAGGTAATAAGGGGTAACCTTATTCAAAAGGGAAATTCAGGTTTCAAGAGACCAGAACAGCTTAGGTGTGTGCAGCTGTTGACTACTGCCTATGGCTTCTGCAGTTTTGTTCACCTTGCACAGAGAGACGTGGCAAGACAAGATGGGCTAAGAGAGGAGACTTCAAGTCTCTGTTCATAGAATGAATCCTTCCAGAGATATTGACATATCCTTAAGAATTCAGTGTCTGTTTCCCTAAAATTCCTTTCCTGATGTGTCTCTAAAACAATGTCTTGCAGTGGTGTTGTTCATATCCACTGCACTGTGCTGTGAAGAGATAATAATGGGAAGAGATAATAATGCTGACTGGAAAGAAAAGGTGATTGTTCCAGGAAAAACAGCAAAATTTGACTTTAATTATTAGAATTTGTAGCTAATGACTTTCAGTCTGACTATGACTAGATCTGATTCATGCCATTTCTTTAGATTTTGTTGGGTTTATCTTATCCAGTGCATCATCTGGTGGTTTACAGTTCTCTGGTTCCTTTTTATTATCCAGTGAGCAGTTAACTGAACTTTGTGAACACAATAAAGTAGCACACCTGGAGCAGATGTCAAAAAGCCAACAAGTCCATGTAGTTTTCTACAGGCAACATTAACTGTAACTAGATCATATGATCGCATGATGTTTCATTCTTCTGAAAACTTGTTTCCTCGCTTTCTATACAAAGTCAATTTTATCTTACATGAAAACGAACTTTTCTATCTGGATTGGAAAGCTATTGGTCTCTGTTCAGGTCAAGAAGCTGGAAAATGGTAACACCTAAAGAGATCTCTGAAGGAGATAATGTAAGGCAGCATATCAAAGTCTACAAAGTGATAAAGCAAAAAGTCAGTCATTGTCATCTTCAACTGTAATCTGAAGTGTTCCAGTAATAAGGTGTTTATCGGTCATTTCATTTGGAGAGTTGGAAATCGTGCCACTCACTCAATGGATACGAAGATACAATTGAGATAAGGGCATAAGCTACAAATTTGACCATCGAGGTTTGACAAATTGGAGCTTGATTAATTAAATGGTGCCATTACTCAGCTGATATAAATAATTTCAGTCCAATGGACTTCAAAAGACATTACAGGCTGATTACTCACAGCATTTTTCACTTAGACAATTGCCTGGTACCCATTAGTTACACTTGGCTAATTATGTCAGATAAGGAACAAACAAATGTGTTACCAGAAAACACTCAGCTTGCTGTCTTGGTGAGGAAGAGGGAAAACATGGGAAATGTGAACATCATCGAACAAAGTGGAGTGAAGGAGGAAAGAGGAAAAAGACAAAGGAAGGAGAAGTCAGAAATAGAGCAGTCAGTACCCTGTAAGCGTTCCTTCTCAGTTCAGTCGAAGAAGGCATCAATCACAGCAAAGCCAAAAAACAACAGGCAGGTGCAGACAGAAAACAGGAGAAAGACAAAATGTAGCACTGTGTCACACCACCACCAACCTTCCCACTTCTCCATTCCACTGAGGAAGATTAAAAGTAATAATTTTAAAACACAACCGCAACAATAGAATTCCCTAACTGCCTCCTTTTAGAATTTGTAAATTCTGTGTGTACTTGGAAACCTAACCAATGCGTAGCTGAAATGTTCCTGTGGGCTCTTCTACATATTTCAAGGCAATGATCTCCTATGATAACTGCAGAATTTATCACAGATGTTAGTCTTGACTTTGACATCACTGACTACGTACCCTAAAACTGATTTCAATTAAACAACATCAAATTTATTATGTCATTCAAATTTAAAACATGTTATGGAGTTTGCTGGCTTACAGTAACATGGGGCTAGTAAGTCATTCAGAGGTCTTCTGGTCCATCCTCTGCTCCAAATCTTTATGAGTTTTATCTACTTCCTTCCTGACATACGTCTATCAAATATTTTTACAAGAATTGAAATGGAAAGGGGGAAATATGACTTTGAAGGAGATGAAAAAGGATTTAAAAGAACCTATCTCAGTTGCAGCCAAGTCTTTCTTCAGTTTGCTGATCAACAGGCAGTCCCTACCAGTGTGTATCACTATGCTTCTGCTAGATAGCTAGATATAAGCCGTGGGGTGTTATCACTTTGAACTCCTCTCTGTCTCTTTTTTCATCTCAGATTTCAAAACCCGTAAGGTTGTACTGTGGTCTTTTTTTGACAACTCAGCAACCGTTACTATCTTCAGAAAACAGCCTGAAAACAGGCCCTCTTGCCTTCAACTGCAATGCACGATAATAGTAACACCCTTTCCTGAGCCTGCAGCTAACGCAGAAACTCTTTGAAAGTCAGTAAACATGCATTTTACTCTAACCCCTTCATCTCCTTCCTTTACAGCCTCTGGCTGTAGGCCTCCTCCCTCCTGTATCTCTCTGACACACGTTTTGCACAGGGAGCAAGAGCAGTTTCAGCTGCAGAACAGCGAAGAAATAACAGCTCGTCTTTGATTAGCCTACAGAAAACTCCTGATTGAATTGTCTTCTATGAGGCATCATTTCATCAGATGAAACTGAAAGCCTTGTATCTAGGGAAACTATTTTCCCTTCCTAAGATTTTGCAGTCTGGTGTGAGCTTGGGATTCATTGAATAATTACACACCTCTGGAATAAACTTATTCAATGCTCATTGGCATTTATTGGCCTTGGTAAAATTTCCTCTCAGTCATAATTGCATAAGGAGAAAGGAACTGTGTTTGCCAGTCAGGAGGTTTGCTGAAAACATAACAGCAGTGGAAGCAATCTGTTATGTGAAATGATTTTCCTTTATAAAGAAATTGTGAGGGAGTTTTCAATGGTTTGGTAAGGCAGTAAAGTCTGGCAGCTGTTCATTTGTTGGACCTGAATGCCTTTGTCACATGGGATGGTTATCAGAGCATTAGAAAATAAGTCTGCTTTTAGGAGATGTTAATGGACTGTGACTCTTCTGTCTCTCTGGATTTGTAAGATCCTTGTGGAAGGGGTGTAAATGTAAATGATTTTATTTTTAAACACAGCATTGAGGGAGGTTTATATGCGCCCTGGGGTGCACATATTTCATAAGGTATATCAGTAACTAAAAATGTTGATGGAGTCAAACTCAGCTTGTTCTTTAGCTCCAAATCCATGAGACAGAAGAGCTGGATTTCAGTGTGTAATACTGGGAAAGATATTTATGCTTTCAAGAATCCCACTTTTCTCATTTTCAGATTGTATACAAGGTTAAAAAACAGCCTATGATGAAATGAAAAGTAGATTAAATAAAACACAAGACTTGAAGGAATGATCAGGAACAACTTCTGAAAAGGTGACAGTTCTCAACATTTGCTGGTCATCTTCTTCTGTCATACCCAAGGGAATGTGAGCTTGAAAGGAGCAATGAATTGCTAGCAGGGTTGGACTTTGTAAGGATCCCTCTTTTGATTCTAGCATGAGAACATATGCATGTGACCTACAGGATGAAGTCAGCCTGTGGCTTTCTGTCTTCATTTTAGCTTGACAGGTCAGAGTCAAACTCAATGAACCCTCTTCACACACACCCCCCCCTCCCCCCCATCCTCCAACTGTTAATTGAGCTTATTTGATCTTGACCTCCTCAGGTGGTCTTCAAAAAAACTGTACCCCTGAGATGGCCAGTTATTATTCTCCATGTACAGCATGCACCTCAGACTGATATTAGCCCTGGTCATATCCTCAGAGAGAAACTAGCTCAATGACATCACCACAAGCTTCAGCTGTATTTTATCAAGTACCAATAAAGTTATGTCTGCAGTGAACACATAAGCATGCAAATATTTATTTTTCTTGTTTGCGACTGGCATTTCATATTTTTTGGTGGGGCTGGAACTGTCAAAGCTCCTTGGCGAGGGGCTGGGAGCAGAAACAATATTAAAGATCCAATATATTTTGGAGCACTCCTTGTTACAGGAAAGATCAGCCAAGTACCCCTGGTGATATCATGTCTCCAGTGATATCAAGGAAATAACATTGGTATTTTTTGCTGGGCAAAACATTCAAAAATATTATAAAAGCTTCCAAGTCAACATTGTTTTGTTATTTTATTCATAACAGTCTTGACAAGATCAGGCATTCCTGTTTTTTTGAAAAACAACAGACACTAACAGAGCATTTAGTAACTTAGGAAAAATATTCATGGTTTAGTAGACAAAATAGCTTGGGGAGATGTCCAGATGCTACAGAAATTTTTGCTGCTGTGGACAAGGAACCTTGCTCAAAAATCTTTCAAAAAACATTAACAAGAAGCAGATGATAAGGACTGTTCATAAATGCAACATAAATACTATTTAGGCATTAATTATACTCCTTCTTTCAATTTATCACAATGTATTTTGCATGGGATGAAAATTTCGTCTATAAAAGGCCAAAATATTTACCTGAAATTTTAAGATGCAGTTTGCAGATCTAATTGTATTAACGATGAGGAGAACAATCCTAGGGGAAAGTGATGTCCTGCACTCCCCCCTGTTAGCAACTCCTTCAGTGAACTTCATCTACACATGGTATCCTTGCCCGTGGCAGGGGGGTTGGAACTGGATGACCTTTAATGTCCATTCCAACTCAAACCATTCTACGATTCTACAATCTGATGATTTCAGACTCTTCCGAAAATTCATTTTCATATAAAAACAACTTGAACCAACCAACTGCCTATTGCCATCAGCCAGTCTTGGGTATTACCATACTGTCAGGAATACGAAGATCCCTGACATTTTATAGCATCAGATTATGGGATGGATGATGAGAAGTCTTGCTACTTGTTTTTGAACCTAAAATCCTTGTTTAGGTTGCACAGTAGCTTGTGTTTCTGTTCACTTAAGGCTTAAAACTTGCATATTTGTGAGAATATCTCTGAAAACAGTGGGCTGGGTCACAAGCCAGATAGTGAATAATTACAAATTAATCAACCATCAGACTAATAATGGGCCTTCAGTTTTGCCAACAAACCTCACGACTAAATCGCTCCCCCATTACCAATAACTACCAATTTAGAGGCTGTATTATTACACTAGTTTTATTAATGTCACATTCACAAGGATACTGTAGCAATAAACTGGCATAAGGCTGTAAAAAGAGGGCTACTGTACAGATTAATAATGTATTTTATAGTGCAGTTTAATATTCTGAATCCAAGCTGCCTTCCTTTATAATCAGAAGAAGAAAAAAAGCAAGCCAATCAATCATCCTTAGCTACTCCTACAGCAGCCAGCTAGCTAGAGGCATGGTGACATATGTGGGGATAGTATCTTGTTACAGAAATCTTGTTATTAAGCAACACCATTTGTCCTAATTTGTTATAATGCCTTATAATAAGCTTAGTAATATGTTTTTAAATGATTTATAGGGCTTTCTTTTCTTAAGCTGGAGACGTGTGCAATCACTCCAAGAGATGTTCTTCATGGCTGATGAAGAGTTGGGAGGGAAGTGAGGCTCATTGAGCAAAAGGGTAGCACTCTCATTATGCGGGCTTAGTCTGAGACTGGACGCTATCCTTCCTCCAAGTCTTCCCGTTGTGGGAAAAATATCGCTCCATATGCTAAAGCTGGACCAAGGACCAACCAAGAAGCGACTGTTTGATTTCCTCATCCTGTCTCTGCCATAAAAGTCTCTTGGATTATACAGTTTCATCTTAAGCTGCAAACATGTAAAAATCTGCATAATTTAGGAGTTTAAGTACCTCTGCGGTTTAGGTCTTTCTTCTCAGTTTGTAAAAAATGCACATTTTTTTAGCATTCCCCTATAGCAACAGGGTGATGAAGGAAGAGGTATTACCAGCCGCAGTACACTCAGATAGTATGATGAGAGAGCCCAAATAAATGCTTAGAAGAAAGAGTCTTTGCTTTTGCTCCATAGATCCATTGCCTTCCCTGCCTCCATACTGACCACCAGTGGTCTTAGTTTAACTGCTATTAAATATACAATCCTCCCTAGTAGCTTCTGGGAAGATTTCCCGGGAATATCGAGTTGCAGAGAGACTTGGATGGGTTAGATGGATGGTGCAACATGACCACCTTGCTCTGAACATCCTTATTATAGAATTGCTTGGAGGCTGTGATAAGAGCACCAAGGCAATAAGACACGTCTCCTAATCAAGTATGGCCAGTCCAATGGCATAACATAAGCAGCATCCTCAGGGTCATCCCTTGTTCCACATTTAACATCTTGTCATGATGAGATCAGATCGCTGAACCAGTCCTGCTGTTGGCCGTGAAAGATTGTGTATCAGACTCTTCTTTTTCCCTTTTGCTCTTCCTGACTTCTACTTCTGCTGTCAGTCACAGCTGCAAGATCTGTTTCCCATATAATATATGGCAAATCAGAATAACCTGCCAGAGGGCAACTGGTCCAAGCATATGGTCCACTCAAACCATGCTGGAAGGTGAGAGAAAATTAGCAGCTTTGGGGGATGTGCACGACTCCCCTCACTATTAGCAGCCCAGCTTCAGCTGGGGGATCAGAGAGATGAGGATGTGAGGAGATGGCACAGCCAACCAGTTGAAGGGATAAGCATGGATTTGCACTTAAAACGTTGACACCCAGCCAAGGGCTCTATTTTTCCCCACAGTGAGATGACTGCTCCTGTGTGCTATGTAAATGTTGGGCTTTTAACTGTAGCTGCAGCCATTAATTTATCACAAAGGACAGCGCTTCAGTTCCTTTCCAGTGGAACATATTATTTGAGTCTAATGACTCTGATTATGGTTCCCACTTGCTGGTGATGGACAGGGCTCTTCCCCTTCCAGCAGGCTCAGCAATATGTCTAGAAGGCTTCAACATCAAGGTGTGTAACTCTGGTTTTATAACTGCTGGATTCCTTCTTCAAGTAGTTGTTTTCTAATCAGAGATAGACAGGAGTAAAAGTTGCCTGGAGTCAAGTCCGGGGATGGATTCTCATTTGATGTAAACTGAAGCAGTGTAACTTCCATTTGATGGTATTAACAGTGCTTTATCCTGATTAAGGACTGCTGACTCCCATATTTGACTAAGATGAACACTTAACAGTCCTTGCCAAGTTTGTCATTGACTGGGCACACTGAAATGTTTATGGAAAAGCTACAGCAGCCCTATTAAATAGAGTTAATATTCTTCATCATTACAGTGAGAGGGGTTGTTCACTGTCCTGTTGCAATGGTACTTAGCAGAAGTTGGATGAAAAGATCAGAAAAACATTACCCTTGGAGAGTACCAGATAATTGCCCTGTTAAACATGTGTTTTATATGATAGCTTAGTTACTTTACACATTAATTTTCTAAGCATCTCTTAACTATATTGGATGATTTATTATCTGTGGTTGCATAGATCACTTCTGTCAGGTTCACTGCACTATGTCACTTTGCTCTTGATTAAAAACAATTCCCATGCAACTGGCTTGTTTTAACTAAACAGTTTAGGTTTATTTTCTCTATGGTCCCATTTCACAGAAGCCACAAGTTCAGCTGGGACAACAGGAATGTCTTTCAAAGCTGCTGAATGTCCTCTGGAGCTATGTTTCAATGGGGAAGGACCGGGAAAAGGAATATGAAAAGAAAGTCACAGCTTCTATTGGAAACACCACCTCCTGCCCACTCTGTGCAGGTAAGCATCTTGCCTACCGATCCTCCACCACCTGTGGTTTGCTTGGGGCTGGTGGCTTCGCAGCTTTATTTGCTCAGTGAGTTGCTAAATCATGGCTTAGGGCATAGCTAAGTGCTACAAAGCGATTCTCACATGGCAGACAGGTATTTTCCCGCAGGGACAGATCCTGGTTCCTTCACACAACCAAAAGAAAATGAGCCTGGATAAAAATCTAATTTGGAAAGAAAAAAAAATGAAGGCCATGCTGTTATTAAAGGCAAATCCCTGCAGATCTCTGAGGATGTAGCTGTTGTCTAATGGAAACAACTAATAAACTGAAAAAGCCACGTAAAGAGAAAGAATCCATTATTTACATGACAGGTAAACACTATAAAGATTCCACATCAAGTTTACATTCTGGTACTCATTTTTATCATCTTCAAAGTACCTAATAAACAGTCAGATGGGGTTTGTTTTTATTCAGTATTTCTATTAGTTAGATGAGCACCTGCCATATTTCCCAGAGCTGCACTCCACTTAATTTACCCAACCACTGGATCGTATGGCAATATTCCTTCACAAAGAGGTTACGGGTAATAACTTGGTTCTTCTCAGCAATTTAGACATTTTCATATGTTTCTAATCTTTTTCCTCACCTCTTTCATTGTCAACAAATTCAATCTTTGTTACACTGTCGGGGTGCTTTCCTTTCTTTATTGCTGTATATCCTGCGTTTTACTATAGCACTCAGTTGCTCCTCATGTTACACAATAATAATACCTTTTTGATGAACATGGCACTTCTCTGAAGATATGAAAATATTTTGTAAACTTTAATTAATTCCCTAATTGCTCATACTGTAATGTCAATCTAGATCCTTAAGGCATTCTTCTCAAGTGCTGGTGAGACATCTGCACTTAAGATTGATGAATTTGAGTAAAAACATCATATACCCAGTTAAGCACTGGTGAACTCAGGTCTTTGTAGGCGAAACATCTTATTAGGAAGGTACAAAATAGGGCAAGGAAAGACCTTAATAGGTTATTTAGTCCATTCCCACCCAAATCCATTCTATATAAACTAGCCCTGACAATCACTGGTCCAATCTGTTTTAAATTCTCTAGAGGCAGGGATTGTTCCCCAGACAGTGCATTCCAGTGTTCTGGGTTTTATAAGCTCTTTCTGCACTCAAACCAATGGTTTCTCATTATACTTGTAAGAGTCAAAAGCAGAATTTATTCTGCTCTTTTAAGAGTTTGAAAACTGTCATCGACTTTCCCCTTCAGCTGTGTCTTCTGTAGATCAAACAACGTTATCTTCCTTCTCTTCTTTAAAGCTCATGATCTTTCATACTGTTTCTTTCAAAGTGGTCTAGACCAGAAGTGTGAAGCCCAAATGTGAATAGGACTTTAACAGAAGCCTGGGTGGTATTCAGTGGGCAAAAAAGAATTTTTCTGAGTTTTCAGTCTTAGAAATCAATTTAAAAAAAAAAAAAAAATCTGTGGAGGGCAAGTAAATCATGGATATTTTAGGTGGGATATTTTCTTTGATGATTATATATATTATATATGTGTGTATCTTACACATCCACACACGAAAACATCAACCTCTACACTTACCTCCACAAGCACCAGACAATTAAAATAACTATAAAAAAAAGTTCCAGGTGAAACACTCAGAGGTTGAGAGATTTTTTTACATCTATTCTTAAGGATCCTTGAACACTCTTCACACAACCTTTTGTGGACTTGCTTTTTAATGACAGCTATAGGCACACTTTTTAATGAACAAATAAGATAAGAACTATTATATGATGAACTTAATTGAATGGTTGGACTCGATGATCCGATGGGTCTCTTCCAACCTGGTTGTTCTATGATTCTATGATTCTATGAACCAAAAGAGCTGAGATCTGCGACATGAGAAAAAAAAAAATTGAGAAATAAACCATTTGAGATTTTTAAACATATTTTAAGAGATTTTCTTGGATCTGATCTGAATGAGGTAAACTCTGGNTCCACAAGCACCAGACAATTAAAATAACTATAAAAAAAAGTTCCAGGTGAAACACTCAGAGGTTGAGAGATTTTTTTACATCTATTCTTAAGGATCCTTGAACACTCTTCACACAACCTTTTGTGGACTTGCTTTTTAATGACAGCTATAGGCACACTTTTTAATGAACAAATAAGATAAGAACTATTATATGATGAACTTAATTGAATGGTTGGACTCGATGATCCGATGGGTCTCTTCCAACCTGGTTGTTCTATGATTCTATGATTCTATGAACCAAAAGAGCTGAGATCTGCGACATGAGAAAAAAAAAATTGAGAAATAAACCATTTGAGATTTTTAAACATATTTTAAGAGATTTTCTTGGATCTGATCTGAATGAGGTAAACTCTGGGTTTTTTTGGTTACTCATTTACAGGGCTTTTACCTTGCAAGTTCATCGCTTGGATTTCAAAAAGGTTCATATCCTTCCTTCCACTAAACAGAGAAGCAGATTGATGCACATCAGAAGGCAAGAGGCTTGCACAAGATCACAGAGCAGATCCACAGAAGAAGCAGGTGTTGAACTGACCTCTGCTGACAACTGGTCACTGGATTCCAGCAAATGTTTGAAATTTCATCTCTGAACTACTTAAAACTGATGCATTCATTCCATACTTCAAACACAAAGCAGCTCGCTGTGGGATGCATTCTCTGCTGAGAGATTGCAGGATGTCTTTGGAGGAACAACAGCCCTGATGCATTCATAACTCTTTTTTTCTGTCTTACAAAACCCATTTGAGCCTGTAGTCTTATCATCCAAGAATACCTTCATGTGTGCCAATACTCCATATAGGGTGGAGGGGAAGACACAGATCTTTTTAATATTTGCTGTTGATCTAAAACAGATTTGTGAATCTCAGTATTTTACATAAAAAATTTGGTCTATAATGTAAAAATGTGCGTCTGTGTTTCAGCTGGGACATCAAAATCATGGGCATCAAAACCACAGGCATCTGGTGGAGTTTTAAATGCCCCCTGGATGTTGTTCTGTAAGTGTAGAAGTCCCACATGTGTCCCATTTCAGGTCCATCCTCATGTGAGTGTCTTGTACAACCTGAGACATCTTAAAAGTCCCTAAATGCTTTGCTTAGACAACACAATTGAACCCTGGGGTAAAGGAGGAGCAAAGTCACTGCAGCCCAGAGGAGTTTCTCCTCTACCTTTCAGGGTCAGGATTTTGTGCAGAGCAACAGTGAGTGGACTTCTCTATGACACAAAGACTGGTGAGTCCCTGACGATGTTATTTGTCTGATGATGGCTTCAGCAGGAGTTCAGCTTGTGTACTAGGAGGTTGAGAAGTCTGAAGTTGCCTGAAGCTGTGGGATCTGGGAGGGACCATCCTCAGCAATGGACATGGTCCTATGCCCAATACCAAACAACAGAAATGGAGTGATGAGAGCACAATGGAAAACAGGGCTGGGTAAAATCACTGTGTATCAAAGGGGCACCTTCAAGTCCTTTACCCAACCAGCCTGCCAGTGACAAATCATTGTGTTCACTTGGGACAGTCAGAGTCAGTGTGAGTCAGCATGCTGAGCTCTCTAGCATGTTTTGGAGAGCAGATTATTTGTAATCCACGGCTCAGAAACTCCAGTTGTCATTTGCTGAGATACAGTTGCAATTCTCAAGAGATGGTAGAGTGACTCTGATGGTGATGTGAGAGTAATTTGGTCTTAAAGCTCAGGTCCCCTGGAGATATCTGATTGTGTGATAGACCTGGGTTACTTTTTATAGCAGATGAGTTTATAAATTGAGAAAAGAAGAACACAAGCATGAGAAGCAAAAAGCAGAGGGTAAATAAAAAGAAAAAATATTTAAAGTGCAAAAATGTAACTTTTAAGCTAATAATATAACTTAAGAGCTCATGATTTCTGAATGTTAAAAATAAGGAATTCTCTTTTCTGACAGCAAAAATATTTTCTCCCTGGAAAATATCCCTGGTTCAATCTACATATTTATTTGTAGATTTGTTTCATACTGTCTCCAAAATATAGGGGTTTTCTGCTTAAGTTGGTAAGTTTTGTGTGATTTAGTACTGGACGAAGAGATCACAGTTTAATTTTTTAAAAAAAAAATTAAGAATACTCTAAATTCATAGAGACAAAAGAATCCTTCATTCTAAGTTCTTTAAGAATGAGCTGTCATTTCAACTAAAACATTAAAACTAAAACAAGAGCATAAATGGCTTGGATTTGGGGTCCATAGCTAATTTAATCCTCTATATTTAGTTTAGGGAAAAAAACCAACTTGATTTACATACAATTCCTCCTACTGTAACGTAAACAAATTGCTGCCAACAGACCAGTGCCCATGAACAAGATTACAACAATTAACTAGTCTGCCCCATACAAAGCACAGGATCCAAAAAAGACTCCAACAAAGGTCTTCAGGTGTTCTGAACCAATTCAGCATGGATCTACTAACCTTTTATGCCTCCTAGAAATTGTAGCTCCTTCCTTAAACACATACTGCCTAATCTCCATCAGAGACTCAACAAAAAACAGCCTGTTCACTGCCCAGTACTGTAACTCTAGAATATGTTCCAAGAATTATAATCAGCAAGCAACAGTTTTCATTCCCATGTTGCTCAGAAATTAAACAGGAACGGGTATGTAGGTGAAGAAGGGGAAACTGTGTGCATCTGTATATTTAAGTAATCGGAACTGCAATTATATTACAGCACGATTATGAATTTATTCTACTCTTCATGTCATTGTCATTGTTTCTGAAGGACTATTCTAGATTTATACCATCATACGCTTTAGAAAAATCAGACCCTGTCTGTGCAGGTGTGTGTATGCACCACCAATTTCCACATCTCTGTCTCTGTCTTTTCTCTCTATCACACACACACACACGCTAACCCCGTTTTGTATTTTCCTCTGCAACAAGGCTGGCTGTGTTTATATTGCACCAGTTCTACTGTGATGATGAAAAATAGGAATGTAGACATCAGACTACTATATATAAACTTAGAATGGAAAGGTGTATTTACAGACATCCAGTCCTCAGGATGCAAACATCTCTCACTACACGCAGCCATATGATGAAACACAACATATGGCAACTTAATCATAACAGTAAATATAAGTAATGTTTTGCGTCACTAGAAAGAGAGGAGCTATGACATGTAATCCGTATTTGTCTCACACCATAAAGGCTAAAGGTGGCACAGAAAGCTACGATGGACAGTGATGGACTTAGTCTCCAACGATAAATTTTCTTCTTCCATTAAAGACAGAAGGGTTAGAAGCATTTCTGAAACTTTCTGTCTCAGACCAGAGTCTTTCTGTGGCTGAGTGTGACAGCTATTCATGAATTCTTTGGGGAGCCAAGAAAGAAAATCTCTGAAGTCAGAGCAGAGGCACATGGTGGAAATTAGAATCACCAGGTTGGAAGAGACCCGTCGGATCATCGAGTCCAACCGTTCCCATCAAACACTAAACCATGTCCCTCAGGAATTGTCCCATAAGTCTCAGCATTCCGCATGAGGTTACACAAGAAGGGAGGAGTTCTTGCACCCTGAGGAAAAAACCACCGTGTTCCCTCTTCCATCAATCTGTAATGGTTCATCCCTTCTTCAGAAGCCCCAATGAACATACCTTGTATTAACTCATGGCTCACATCCTATAGGTCACTGTCCATGAGATGTTGATTTGACCCCAGAAACATAAAATTTTCCACCTGTGGGACATTTTTCAACTGGAAACCGTGGGCCTCTCTGCTTCCAGAAATACACAGGCTGTTTGGATGTCTTTTCCACTCCACTAAGATTTCCAGAAATGGATGCCTGATATCGAACTCTTTAAATCCATGGTAACTAGGTATGTGCCTGCTCTGATTTTTGAAAGTAGATTGCTGCTACTTCTCACCGAGACTCAATCCACTTTGATAGAGGTCAGCAATTATGAGGCTTCACAATGGGATTTTAGGAGTTTATTTTCAGAAACCCAGCCTAAGCCTGGATCTGCTTCCAGGGAGCTCCACAAATCATCATTTAAACAGGAGCAGCTTTGGGGCCTAAGTAAAATCCAGCCATCAAGGCCAGCAGATACCCACAACAAATCCAAGCTGACAGCTGTTTTCTCCAGGGCTAAATTTGTACCAGACAGTTTAGGAAACATAAGAAACTAATCATCTCATCCTGAGAGAAATTAGTTAAGTATGAAAGGATTAAAGGAATCCTGGAAACTGAGAGGAAAAGTAAAGAAGCTTTTCATAAAACATCTTTCTTTATACTCAGTTGAGTTTTCTTCAGTAGCAAATGTTGTCCAGTCATATTAAAGTCGCTATCTATTCTGCCAGCGGCACGTCTCCTCTGTAAAGAAGGGCAAATCTCACACACTGCTGTGGAACAAATGCAGTTTCAGGGGGGATTCATACAACTTTCCTTCACCTAGCCAGGCCAGCGCTGAGATTTTATTTTGTATTTAGTCTTCTTCAGTGCAAGATGAGACACAAGAATACCCTCGAACAGCAGAGTCTGCATTGTCATCCTTTTTTTCCAACCAGTGCACACACCCAAGAGTAATGTTATATCATTTCTCTGCACAGGGAGCTAAATTTAGGGCAGTCAGTGTTATTATATTAACCTGAAATCCATGGAATGGCAGGGTATGGAGTCTGAGAGGCCCACAATGCTCTTCCTAGCACAGAGGTATCATTAAATTTCAGAGATTGTAAGGGCCAAATTCTTTGATCTTATCATGGAATCATAGAATGGTTTGGGTTGGGAGAGACCTCAAAGATCATTCAATTCCAACACCACTGCCATGGGCAAGGAAAGCACAATGGGGCTTACACCATAGACATGGCTACCTGCCACAAGGTGTTAAGCAGAGTAGATACACTGGCTGTAGCAGAGCTGCAGCAGTTGATATCAGGTTGGCATCNAAAAAAAATCACAGAAAGGGTCATTGGGCACTGGAACTGGCTGCCCAGGGAGGGGGTTAAGTCACCTTCCCTGGAGGGGTTTAAGGGACGGGTGTATGAGGCACTGAGGGACATGGTTTAGCATTTGACAGGAATGGTTGGACTCGATGATCCAGTGGGTCTTTTCCAACCTGGTGATTCTATCATTCTATGAAACAGTAGATTATGGGAGGAAAGTCACGGACCAAAAGCAGAGGTCCAAGATTTTTCATGTTTGTGTGACTTAACAGTGATGTGACCCGTAATGAGTTATTTAATTTCACATTTCTGTGGACATGGGGCAGCCTCTGAGTGCACTGCTGAGATTCAGTATAGATACAGGCTGCAACACGTATTGGCATATCAAGAAAGCTTATGCCACATGTGAAGATGAGGCTGAGCATTGTGCATGCTGCACGGGTTGTGGAAGAAGCTTTTAAGTGCAAGTCTTTACTGCTGAGGTCTTTTCAAATTCAGAAAGGTCTTTGCCTGGAGTGTTTTCTGCTGATTCTTCATCCATTCTGCTTTCCTAACTTTTAAGTGCCTGCTTCTGCAACTTGAATAATATTATTTCTTAGGCTGTATTTTTTTCAGAGGGCTATATAATATTTATTAGGTGTTTGAGAACATCTTATGAATGTAGGAATGGATGCACTAACAAGTCCAGAAGGGAATCCTGGATCCACAGGCCACTGTCTGTATTTTCCAGCCCGATCATCTCCCTTAAAGGCAGAGGAATCATGGATAAAAATACTCGAAGCATACAAGTACATTTTATTAAATCCTGGACAATTTATCTGATGGCATTCCTGTATGCCTTGAGTGTATAACGGAGGATCACAAAATGTTCTCAAGGTGATGTGAAAATAATGCAGTACTCAAAGATAGTCTTCCTCAATGAAAAATAGCTGAGGTGAGGGGCATAAAGTCTACCTCTGTACCTCTGTATCTTTTTTTTTTTTTTTTTTTAGCTTTACATCCACTGCTTCCCAAGATTCTGCTCCACAATTGCACAGGCAAAAAAGCCATCAGGAGCATCAGTAGTGGAGATCTGATTAATCTGTGCATACTTGTTTCCTATCTAAACAGCTACGCTAAGACACTAACCATTATACTTCAAGGAAATAAGCGCTTCATCTTACACACCACAAATCGCAGTACATTACAAGCAGTCATAGTCCAAGCTGTGCTTCTATTCCCACCCTGTTTTTCAAGACCCTGCCTCAGATAGACATTGCATGTGTTTTCTTTCTCTCATTGTCTAAAAGAACAGTTCCAAACTTATATTCAGTACCATTAAAATTATCTATGTCCACATGCAGAACCACTCAGAAACACTTATCACTGTCACCTCCCCACAGAAACCTACCTTGAGCCACTGCAAACAAACACAAGCAGAAAAACAACAAAAAGAGACCACAGAGCCATTTCATCACAGACACAATCTGAAATGTCTCCCCTGAAAGGCTCCAGACTGATCTTCCCTAATGCCCAGGCTGCTGTGGCTTTTAACTCTACTTATTAGCATGAGAGACCTATGAAGACTTTATCAATAGAGATGACAAATAGGTTAGGTTGGGCTTAAGTCCCACCAAAGTCTTGTGGGAGTGGGCATCACTGTAGAGCAGGGTATGAGATAGTGTTGAAGGGTAACTGAGATATAACAGCAAGATCTCTGCTCATTTTGTAGAGAAGATAGAATCATAGAATAGAATCACCAGGTTGGAAGAGACCCATCGGATCATAGAGTCCAACCATTCCTGTCAAACACTAAACCATGTCCCTCAGGACCTCGTCTACTCGTGCCTTAAACACCTCCAGGGAAGGCGAATCAACCACCTCCCTGGGCAGCATATTCCAATGCCCAATGACCCTTTCCATGAAAAACTTCCTCCTAATCTCTAGCCTAAATCTCCCCTGGCAGGGCTTGAGGCCAGATCTCCATGAAGCTTCCATGAGAAACATTGGGAAGAGATCTAAGACTAGAAATGCATGAAAAGCAGCAAGTTCCATGGCTGGATTATTTTTATTAAAACTATAAATTTCATCAGAGGAGTATAGAGAGAATCTACCCTTATCATCTTTGTAGGACATACACCACTTTCTGGCAACCTGGAGTCAGGGAGCAGCTTTTTCTCTCATTTGTCTCCTGTTACATTTAAGTGCATCCCTCTGCATTTGGCTATTATGAGAGAGAGGAGCACATAGACCCCATGCTACAGTGTGGTGGGACAGTTCATCAGACATCTACAGTTCTCCTCTTTCTGCATTTTCCCTTCTCCCTCCCTTTCTGTCTCTCAAACCAGCTCTATAACTGTGGTAGCAAGTCCTCATACCTATCTATAGATGGCAGCAACTTTCCAAATCAGTTGCAGATTATGAACCGAGATGGTTTCAGGCTTTCTAGGGACAGAAGTACGTGAAATAGGTAGCAAACTGTGCGTGGATTTAATGGTATGTACAAAGAAGTTCACTCGCTCCTAAGGGTGGATTTTTTTTTTCTGTGCTTCTGAGATGGTTTGGATTGACAGCAGAGACACGCACGGGGGTGGAGGAGGCAGTTGGGAGAAGTGGGTGGATTTCTTCATGCTGCTATTAGCTGCCAGCTCAGAAATATTTAAAAGGAGAAAAAAATGTACTCCCTGACTGTGATTGTTGCTGGCTCTTAACATATGTCAGACTCTTATCATTTCATAGCAGCTGGCAAGTTCATGCAGAACCACCAGGCGGCCCAACGTGGCCAGTAATCAGTTAAGTACAGATGTCCAAATAGATGTAACTTCCATTAAACTTTAAATAAAGATAATTTATGCTGAGTAAACAGACGAGTGAGCACATTTGTCCACATACAGATGGCACTACCTGATAGCAACGCATTAGAAGGGTCATTAAACAGGGAGGTACAATAATACCATGCTCAAAGATCGTCTTCTTCAAGGAAAAATAGTTGAGACGAGGGGCATAAAGTCTACCTCTGCATTTTTTTTTCCTGCTTCCTTTTGGTTAGCTTGGCAGGTCTGGAGTCTTACTGTGACTTAAAGAGGAGCACACTTTCTCCTGAACGAACACCCTAGCAACTGTTGGCGGAAAAAAATAAATTTTAAAAATAGAATTTTAATTTGTCTCACTTGGAAACTAGGGTAAATGTGCTCGCTTATAGGCAAGGAGAAGATGCTTTTGAGGCTGATGGGCTTAATCCAAAGCCTGATAGCTTTACAGAGGGAATTCCACTGCAAAGGGCTTTGTATTTGCCCTGCATCCCCCAGGAAAGGTAAGTACCATCATCACACTCACAGTTTTGTCCTGGAATGCACACTTGCATGCACAGCATTATTCCTTCCTCCCTCTTCACCGTAGGGACAAAGAGTTTTGCTGAGGGCTTCAGTGGTAGCTCTTCAATGAGGAAAAATTACGCTGAGGAACTAGATGGTGGGCATTAGGTACCAGATGCTGGTGGTTTGACTTCCTAGGGCACTGGGAAGCTTGATGAGGAATGGAAAGTTTGGATCATCTTTAGTACTTGAATAGAGTTTTCTGGTCACACCACACCTGTTCAGAGCAGAGCCTTCAAAATCATGGTCTGTATCAGCCACCTGTACACCAAGAAGTTGTTCGTTCCTAGTGTACATTTCAGAGCAATGTCTGTGCAGCCTACTCCCTATTGAATTTAGTGACCAAACACAGTAAAGATACAGCATCACTGACTTCACCTTGGGACAGCTACTGTCATCATCATCTATCTTCTGACCTTCTCTATTGGCATGATCCACCATAAAGCCCAGGACAACAGCTGTAATAATGACAGCAAAGCACAAGCGAGGGTTTTGACATCCTAAGCATGCTCCCTGGATGCTTCAGCTCTGGAGATGAGGACAGTTTTTGACAGCTGTGATGACATTTAACTGATCTGCTGAAGAAAGAAATAGGACCCAATAAAGTCTCTGTATTCATAGATAACAAGTGCCAGTTTCTAGCTGAACTGTCTGTGGCTCTATATTAGCAATCACCTATAGAGTCATAGAATCATAGAACATTTTGGGTTTGAAGAGACCTTAAAGATCATCCAGTTCCAACCTCTCTGCCATGGGCAGGGACATCCCACTAGATCAAGCTGCTTGAGGCCCCATCGAACCTGGCCTTGAACACCTCTAGGGATGGGGGAGCCACAACTTCCCTTGGCCAACCTCTTCCAGTGCCTCACCACTCTCATGGTGAAGAAATTCTTCCTTATAACAAGCCTAAATATGCCCCTCTCCAGTTTACACCTGTTCCCCCTCATCTTGTCACCACAAGCCTTTGTGAATAGTCCCCTCCAGCTTCCTGGTAGGCCTCTTTCAAGTACTGGAAGGTCGCTATAAGATCTGCTCTGAGCCTTCTCTTCTCCAGGCTGAACAAGCCCAACTCTCTCAGCCTGTCCTAGAATCATAGAATCATAGAATCACCAGGTTGGAAGAGACCCATCGGATCATCGAGTCCAACCATTCCCATCAAACACTAAACCATGTCCCTCAGGACCTCGTCTACTCGTGCCTTAAACACCTCCAGGGAAGGCGAATCAACCACCTCCCTGGGCAGCCTATTCCAATGCCTAATGACCCTTTCTGTGAAAAACTTCCTCCTAATCTCTAGCCTAAATCTTCC
>WAAB01005367.1:0-13051 GCA_013389865.1 Piaya cayana
CACATCCAGGCACGCGGCTGCCTTCCTGTCTAGCCTGAGGGAGAAAAAGTGATAAGATAAAGGTGTTGGCTTCTTCACATCCAGATTTAGAAAAAGGGGAGGCTTCAGAGCAATTAGGAATTATTTCTTATTGTTGTATTTGTTTATTCTTTTTTAATTTACTTTTGTCTGAAGTGAAATTTGAGAAGGCATTCAGCTTCCATTTATTTCAGTGTGTTTCAACACCATATTGTCTAAATATATCTCCAATTTGAAACTTAATTTGTTTGTCGACTATAACAAGAAAAGTATTTCAGCCCTCCTTCTGTGTTTTAAGAACCCCAACCCAGAAACATTGACCTCTATTATAGTCAGTTGAATCATTACCCAAATATTCAGCAAATTACTAGTCTCCCGTTTAGGACTTCTGGACAGTACTCTTGACATGCTGTGATTCTGCTTTTTGGAAGGTTTTCCTGCATTAGGGTTCTGACTTCCTTAGTACCTCTACTCTGAGCATCTTTCTTCACTGGGTTTATTTTACTTTTCTCTGTTTTGTTTTGTGCTTTGGTTTTCTGCTTTCTCCCTCAACTTCGAGGCATGATTATTATAAAAGTGTTGCCCAGCTTAACTTGTGGGAGCTTTGTCTGCATACCAATCAAGAGCAACTGGGAACTTCAGTGGGTGGGAGTATGAATGCTTGTATTAGAAGCAGTGTGGGCAGCAGGACCATGGAAGTGATTCTGCCTCTGTGCTCAGCACTAGTGAGGCTGCATCTCAAATGCTGTGTTCAGTTTTAGGCCCCT
The DNA here is from genome assembly GCA_013389865.1 of Piaya cayana. Taxonomy (NCBI): domain Eukaryota; kingdom Metazoa; phylum Chordata; class Aves; order Cuculiformes; family Coccyzidae; genus Piaya; species Piaya cayana. The sequence goes on from WAAB01005367.1 coordinate 786, forward strand.
CACTACAAGAAAGGCATTGAGGTCCTGGAGCATGTCCAGAGAAGGGCAACAGAGCTGGTGGAGGGGCTGGAGAACAAGTCTTATGGGGAGTGAATGAGTGAACTGGGATTATTTAGCCTGGAGAAAAGGAGGCTAAGGGGAGGCTTTGTTACTGTCTACAACTGCCTGAAAGGAAGTTGTAGACAGGTGGGTATTGATCTCTTTGCCCAAGAGATATGAGATAGGATGAGAAGGAATGGCCTCAAGCTGCACGAGGGGAGGTTCAGATTGGATATTAGGAAAATTCTCTTCACTAAAAGGATTATCAAGAACTGGAACAGCTGCCCAGGGAGTCACTATCCCTGGTGGTCTTTAAAAGACTGGTAGATGAAGTGCTTAGCACTTTGGGTGTAGTAGTGGAGACGTACAGTTGGACTTAATGATCTCAAAATTCTTTTCCAACCTAGTGATGCTATTCTGTGACTCTGTGAACACCATTACATGAGCTACATACTGAGTTAGTTTATATTGCATGCTACTGCTTCCCTTAGAGGAGAAAAGTTTGACATTTACTTTTGCAATGATCTTCCTATAAGGAAACTGCATGTCAGGAATGAGAATGCAGTCAGGATGTTATCCTCACAGAAGCAAATGTAAGTTTTGGTAGCTTTTATTTTAATATTTTTTAAGTATTTTATGTGTGATTTTACAGGCTGAATTGTGATCTGACACGTTAGCTCCTAACTGCTAGTAAGACTGATGAGCTGCTCTCAAGTGCTCTTCTGGAGTGCTGTAATTTCTTACTTTTTGATGTCAGTGAAGCTATTTTGCAGTTATTGAAATTCTTTATATAAAACCCATACTTCTGACTAGAAAGGTGTTACTGCAATTTCTGAACTAATCTGGGGATTTAAAACTTAGTGGAAACCGTATATATACCTGAGTCATAGGCAAACATCACTGCTTGAGTACGAGATGAAATGCAGTAGTTGCAATGTTAAGTCTAAAAGTAGGAGGATATCAATGCAGGTGTGGTTTTCTAGTGCTATTTTCATAGTATGGGTTGTTATCGTAAGAAGAAAAAAGTGTGCTTTTCTGACTAGGTTATGTTGTTCTAGGTTCTTTGATGGAAATCATCCTTAATTGACAAAGACTTCTTTGGTTCTCCTAGTTCAAATTAACAAGAATCCTTTCTTAAAATGTTTCTGTTTTCACAGATGAAGATGATGATGTTGATGGGTTGACACAGGGATCAGCAAAAGATGTCCAAATTTCAGCAGATTCAAGTAAGCAGAATTTCAGTAAGTGGTGAATAGTCACCCGTTCCAGTCTTTATTTACATAATCTTAACTTTCATTACTTTATGGAAAAATATTAAATGGCTAATTTTCTAATTATAAGTATCAATTTGAGGTCCAAAGTTTTGATCCAACATGTTTATCCAGGCTCTTAGAAATATCTCATCACTAGTTTGGTACGAAGGCTAATCTCTGCATTACCCTGACAAACAGATCGTTCCTCTCAAGTTGGTGATTGAAGAGAGATGTCACCTTAATAATCTGTGGATAAACAACCCATTTAAAAGACATGTCTTTTCAAAGCATTTTTTGAATAGCTGGATCCAAATCTTAATGAGGACACCAGAAGAATTACTTTTTCTTCGTGCGTGTTGCAGTATAAGTGCATCAGGATTGAGCTGGGCTGGTTGCTTCTTATACAGTTAAATTCTTATATGTGTGGAGTTTTCTGGCATTGGTGTTAGCCAAACTCTTACTTTTCAGAAGATGAAGCCAACCCCATTTTAAGAGTATGTCACCCCCTATATTGGTATTGGCGACTTGAAAAACATGGTGCTTGTTACTTAATGTAGCTGCATGGTTTGCTGTAAACCCCAACATTTCAAATAAACATGATAATTTTTTTTGCCTATATCTCTTACAGGATAATAGAGCAAATGCTGTTTGAGTTTTTATAAAATCTAGCTCAGTAAATAATTTACTCATTTATTGAAGTGATCTCAAGAATGCTTTTATTTCACTTCTTAAAATTTGAACTGGTGTCTCTCAATGACTACTAAGTTTTGATCCACCACTCTCCCTTATTATGGGGCCGGGCTCTGCCTAACTGTTGTTTTCCTAAGAAACTTTAACTTTTCTGAGTGCTTTAAGTGACAACTGATCAAGTGCCAGGACTTCTATACTTCACCAACTAAGGCTATTTCCCGTGCCCATAAGAAAATTTGGGGCAGTACATACACTTTAGTATGTCTTTTGGTCATAAACAGCATCCATCTGTGGACCAGAGAAAGCAGTAGATGGTGCATTTTCAAGGCTCATGTAAAGACTTGTTACTTGTGTTTTAAATAGAACAGTGGCGTTAGAACAAATTGCTTCCTCTTAATACTTTTTCACAAAACAGAATTCAATGTACAGCCCAGTAACTTTGCTATGATTTAGAAACCTCAATAAATATGGAGTGATTCTAATGTCTTCTTGAAAACAAAACATTCGCAAATGAACAAATAAATGTCTGAAAACTTTAGTTTAACATGTTAAAGGTCTCCAGATTTGATATCCCAGCAGACGTAAAGCCACTGGAGCATCCCGTCCCCTCTATGGCTGAGGAAGGCAAAGGTCTGTTAGGCAGAACGTGTGTGTGTGTGTGTGTGTGTGTGTGTGTGTGTGTGTATACACATTCATATTCTGAGACACAAATATATGTATAAATGTATATATACACACGCACACATATGCATGAGTAGCTAAGATGTACACATCCCTCCCCATCTTGGTCTCTCTGAGGATTCCCAGTTGCCAGTATCTCCAGCAGTAATCCCAGATCTCCTGGTCCCTCCACTAGTCATCTCTGCCAGATTCCTCACTCACAGAGACAAAGGCATGTGGCTTCCAGGCCACTTACCCTCCCTGCCAGTGAGTCCAGCCTGATATTTGCTGGTGATCACACTACAGCTTGTCACTCTCGTTGCTGGTGCCAGGGTCAGTGGCTTGTGGTCCTGCCTCAGTTGCTGTACTCAGGGACTCATGTGCACACAGAAGAGCTGAGACCACACCCACAAAAAAAACCCCATTAGGAATGGCATTTAATGAGAGGGCAGGACAGACTGTGCTGGCTGATCAGGTGCAGGTCAGGCACAACAACTAGCAACTTCTTTATAGGTGACCAGGTTCTTTAATCTCCTTATTCTTCTGTTTTCCCCTACTTGTTTCTCCCCAAACCAACTTTATTACTCCCTTACCCTGCCTTTGGTTCCTTTCCTACCAAATCTTGTACAATATCAGAGTGATCTTCCCATGCACCTCTTGAAGCCCAACACCACGATTGTCCTTAGTTGGTGAGGCAACCCACAGAGCTTCTCCTGCAGATTCAACTGATGGGTGCCACCCCCAGCCAGTGGGGCTGGTGCTCTTGCATCAGGGCAGGGCATAGCCTCACTGACAGTTTCTGTCACAAAGTTATTGGGGTTCACGTGCCAGCCATTGTTTTTCTCCATATATGGTGAGTCATAAACATAGAATCATAGAATAACCAGGTTGGAAGAGACTCACCAGATCATCAAGTCCAACCATTCCTATGATTCTCTCATTCCAACATGAGAGAGGCACAATTATAATGTGCCGGATCACCTATCACCCATCTCCAGACAATACCATTTGTAATATATGGGTCAAGAATGAGCTGTTCATTAGCTTCAACACAACTGAGTGTGTTGACTCAGTACATCTGCCACATAGTCATTAACGTTGGAAAAGACCTCTTAAGATCACCCATTCCAAATGTATGCCTGACCCCACTGTGCTTACTAAACTATGTCTTAAAGGTGCTTTTGAACACCTCCAGAGAAGGGGACTCCACTGCATCCTTGGGCAGCCTGTTCCAATGCTTGACCATTCTTTAGATAAATAATTTTTTTCTAATATCCAATCTAAGTCTCCCCTAGTGAAACTTGAGGCTGTTTCCTCTTGTCCTATCACTTGAGAGAATAGGCCAACACCTACCTCACTACAACCTCCTTTCAGGGAGCTGTAGAGAGTAATAAGGTCTCCCCTCAGCCTTCTCTTCTCTGGGGTAAACAACACCACTTCTCTCAGCTACTCGCCTTAGCACTTGTTCTCCTGACCCATCTCCAGCTCTGCTGCCCTTCTCTGGACACACTCCATGGACCTCAATGTCTTTATTGTAGTGGGAGGCCTGAAACGGAGCACAGGATTCAAGGTGTTGCTTCACCACCGCTGAGTAGAGATGGGATTATCCCTTTCCTAGTCCTGCTGGCTATACCATTTGACGATACAAGCCAAGATGTCACTGGCCTTCCTGGCCTCCTGGTTGCACTGCTGGCTCATGTTCAGTCAGCTGTCAGTGCAACACCTCCAGGTCCTTTTCTGCTTTTCAACCACTCTTCCCCAAGCTTGTAGTGTTGCATGGGATTGTTGAGACTGAAGTACAGGACCCAGCACTTGGCCTTACTGAATCTCATGTTGGTCTCAGCCCATCGATCCAGACTGGCACTCAGCTCCCTCATCCAGATAATTGATAAAGATATTAAAGGTATAAAGATATTAAAGATATCTAAGATTTTAGATGAATATGATTGAGGAGAGAAAGGGGGGGCTGTGATGCTGTCAGCAAACGTATTTCTTGCAGCATGTGCTTCCATGACCCTTCTTTTGCCAGTCAGTAATTCCTTAAGCAGGTACAAAGTGTTTTCAGGAACAAAGACAATGTGTGGATTCAAGGGACTTTTCCTCTAAAGTTACTTACGGAAATACTCAGTTTTCATGAAAAAGGATGATAAAACCACTTTGTACTCTGCTAAAACCACTTAGAGATAACTGAGTGCATCACATGTTCCTCTGAAACTTTATTTAAATGGATTTGAAGCCCTAAAGATAAAGGGAAAAGCAGGTGAAACCCAATCAAGCAGTGAAACATTTGGCAGGTGCTTGGAAAAATTCTGAAAGTCACCCTGGAGATGAAGGATGAAGAGATGCCTATCAGTATGGGAGAATGGATATAAACACAGGTTGTTTTGATATATCAGTGGTTAGAGAAAGAGCAGAAAGCATGTGGATAGCACAATTTTTACTGGGTAGAATGGTTCTTGGTAAGCAGTGTTGCTCTAATTTTGTTTTTAAATAGTATATTCTACCCATATGTTTGGTATAGTCTTTAGCTTTCTTCAGTGTCAGAAACATTCAGGACTGCATAATTTTCCTGTCTCTGCCACAAGCCACATGTAAGGTTTTTCAGAAGCTGTGTCCTGTCTGTGGGGATTTGGAAGTTAAAGGATGTGAACTTTCCACTTTTCAAATATGGTTTATCCCAGGAAAGCTTGGTATCTTACCTTCTGAAAATAAATTCCATGGTTTTATATATTATGCCTAAAGTGGATCTTGATGTATTTTTTTTCCACTTGAAAAGCATAAGCATGAAGAACAGGTTTTCTTCAGCTTGGTATTCCATGATGAGAAAAAAACCCAATGTGCTCTTCAGAAGAAAGTCCTGATACTGTGTAGTCTGATCCAACAGGAAAGGATAAAAGACATCTGGCAGTGAAGCATCTGTATTAAAACAAGCAGTAACTCCTTTAAATAGCAAAATTTGATAAGTGCATCTGCTACATTTTAGTGAGGTGTTTTTATACTAAGTAGCCTTCACTTCTGTAATTGAATCGTTTTCAGGCATTTAAGAATTGGAACAGGATGAAGAAAGCTTTATCTAATATTAAAAGGGATTATAGTGGAGCTTCTTTTCAAGGCTAGTTAGACAGATTAGACTGGTGTTAGACACCCCATAACTTTCATGTGGATGCATGCTTGAATTAGTTCGGAAGTGTTTTTCTGGATGATTAGTTGTGGTTAAACAGGTAGCTGTTTCTTCTTTTGCTAATGTGCCTCCAGAAGCTCATGTGTAAGAAAGCCATCTTTCATCAAGTCACAGTAAAAGTGATCCCTGTGAGGCGACCAGTGACAAAGTTAAACAAGATTTTTCACTGATAAATTGAGCTTGTTTTGTAAGACGGTTAGGCAGATTGCCTTAAGGAAATCAGGACTGAGCATGCTGTGTATTTACCTAAGGAATGTGCTTGAGTTTAGGACATTTTGACTGGTCTGTAGACCTAAAATCCTCCTTCAAGAAGCAAGCCAACTTTTTTCAACATTTGGCTGGTCTTAATTAGTGGAAACCTCATTAAAAAAATCCCCAGTTAAAACTGCTAGGGATTCTTTTAGGCCAGCTAGGATCTCAGAAGAGCAGACTACCAAGGTAGTCTGAATGAAACAAATACTAAAACATGGATGAATGTTTTTATTCTCAGATGATTGTCTATTCTCTAAACTGCTTGAGAAAACAGTAGAGATTTTGATAATGTTACAAAAGTTCAAACTCAGAACATTGGTTGTACTGTCAGTAACCAGCATGTGCGGTGTTTTCTCAAGTTGTGTTAACCCAAAAGAAGGTCACTCTGTACACTGGGTGTCCTATGGTTAAAATTTGTCTATGCTAAAGTAACCATGGAGATCAGTCTGACAGAAATCAGTTTCTAAAATAATTTCACTTTTTCTGACATTTATCTGGCAGGCTTTAAAGGAATGGACATGTGCTGTAGTCTCAATGCAGTGGCAAGTATACTTTAGAAGTGAGAGTTGATGATATTTCAGTGTTCCTTATTTTGTAACCAAAAAGAAGTGGCAGCAGACACAACCTCTAAGGTGAGAACTGGAAAACTGAAAAGTCAAATCCAACTGGTAGTATTACTTTTCATGTTAAAAAGAATACTTGAAAAGTCCCAATGCTTGCTTCTGCAGTAGAATAATTTACTCTCCATTTGCATGTGGAGATTGTGTGGTTATTTTACTTAAACAGATGTTGTAAAAGGCTTTGTGTAGCTAGTCTCAAACAAATACTTGAGGAAAAGCCATGTAAGAAAGAGAAATCAGAGCTGTGCTTCTAAATTTCATTCTTGACAGGAGTCAGAAGTAAACCTGCAGAATAGAAGCTCAAAGATCTATCATGTTGTAGATAGAAAGTTTAGTAGTTTAGAAAGACAGTAAGTTTAGCTTATTCAGTGTGACTTTAGTGTAGGATTTGAGGTTTTTGCTTCCTTTTAAACCCTTTGTGCTGTCATATCACTGTCCAAGTGGGGACCACCAACAAATAGTGTCATTCAAGGGTGTGTACTGGGAGCAATGCCATTTATTATATTCATCAACAACATACACAATGGGATTGAGTGCACCCTCAGCAAGTTTTGTAAATTACATCAAGCTGAGTGGTGCTGCTTATTTTCCAGAGGAAACTGGACAAGCTTCAGGAATGGGTCCATGTGAACTTCATTGTTGACGCTCTGGAGAGTGTCCAAAGAAGAGCAACGAAACTGGTGAAGGGGCTCGAGAACAGGCCTTATNATTAGGCACTAGAATATGCTGCCCAGGGAGGTGGTTGATTCGCCTTCCCTGGAGGTGTTTAAGTTACGGGTGGACGAGGTCCTGAGGGACATGGTTTAGTGTTTTGTGGGAGTGGTTGGACTCGATGATCCAGTGGGTCTCTTCCAACCCGGTGATTCTGTGATTCTGTGTGATTCATGAGATTCAACAAGGCCAAGTGCATGATCCTGCACCTTTGTTGGGGCTTCCCCAGTATCGAAACAGGATGGGGGATGAAAGGATTAAGAGCAGCCCTGACAAGAAGGACTTGAATTACTGGAAAGGCTGGACATGAGCTGCTAATATGCACTCACAGTCCAGAAAACCCATCATATCATGGGCTGCATTAAAAGAACTGTGACCAACAAGGCGAGGAACATGACTCTGCCCCTCTAGTCTTTCCGATGAGATCCCACCTCGAATACTGCAGCCAGTATAGGAAAGGCATGTACCTGTTGGAGGGGTCCAGAGAAGAGCTGTAAAAACGATCAGAGGGCTGGAGCACACCTTCTGTGAAGAAAGTTGTGATCGTTGAACCTGGAGAAGGCAAGGCTCTGGCAAGACTCTATTTCAGTTCTTAAAGGGGGCTTCTAAGAGAGACGGATGGGAACTGACTTCTTACCAGAGACAGTACCAATAGGACAAGGGGCAATGGTTTTAAACCAGAAGAGGGAAGACTTAGACTAGATAGAAGGAAGAAATTTTTTACAAGAGTGTGGTGGAACACTGGAGAAGGTCGCCCAAAGAGGTGGCAGGTGCCCCATCCCTGGAGGCATTAAAGGTCAGGCTTGACAGGGCTCTGAAGAAGCTGATTTGGTTGAAAATGTCCCTGCTTACTGTAGGGGAGTTGGACTAGATGGGCTTTGAAGGTCCTTTCCAGTGCAAGCCATTCTGTGATTCTACTCTGTGAAAATTCTCAGAGGGAGTAGAGTTCTGCATAGACCTTAATTTCTCCCTCTTAAAAGACAGCTGGATCAGACTTCCCAACTGTGAGATGAAGGTGGGCACACATTTTTAGCACAGAACAGGTCCCCACTTTAAGAGCTTTTTCTTCTTCAGACAGATGGAAGATGGCTAGTGCCAACTCACAGTCAGATCCAGAAAGAACCAACACCTTTCCTTCTCCAGAGGATTAGGCCAAAGGCAAGCCAGTGCCCTTGGACAGGGCACTGGTTCACTGATGAAAAACCAGAAGTCTCCAAGAGGGCTACAACATCAGTGGAGAGCTCAGCAACTCACCTTCTTACAGTTCTCAAAAAAAGATGCTCCAGTTGGGGCTTTTTGTCAGGTCTTCCAGACTGCAGCCTTTTCACAGCCATAAAGTGTCAAGCCAGCTCAGGTAACTTTATTGCAGCCTTCCAGTACTTCAAGGGGGCTTATTAGTAAGATGAAAAGAGACCTTTTAGAAAGGCCTCCTGTGCCATTTCAAGGGGCAGTGGTTTTAAACTGAAAAAGGGTAGATTTAGATTGTACTTAAGAAAGATTTTTTTAGGTTTTCTTTTATGGTAAGTGTGGGGAGACACTGGAACAGGTTCCTCAAAGAAGTTGTGGATATTCTGTCACTGGAAGGCTGGACTGGGCTTTGACCCGCCTGATATAGTGAAAGATGTCCTTGTCCATGGCAGGGGGCTAGATGAGCTTCCGTCTCAGACAAATCTATAATTCTGTGATGTTACTTATTCTGTTTGTTTCTCTCTTTCTTTGTACAACCATCCCATGTACAGGCTTCCCTACATAGAGTTACAGCATGCCTGAAATTGGCAGGCAGTATGGAAGCTACCTAGGCCAACCCAATGCTCAAGCAGGATCAATTAAAGCAGTTTCTTTAGAGTTGTCCAGTCTGATTTTTAGTATCTCCAAGGATGGAGACCTTACAGTCATCTCTGGACAACCCGTTCCAGTCTCACAGTAAAGAATTTTTTTACTTAGTTTTAAACATAATTTCTGGTGTGTTAGTTTGTTCCCCTTGCCTCTCCTCTACTCACCTTTACACTCTCCCATTAGTTACTATCTCGTGGTCACTGCAGCCTTTACATCTCCAATGAGTTATCCCCTGTTTGTAAGGATCAGGTCCAGTAGGACATCTCTTCTCATCAGATCATCACTTATCTCAGGCTATTGTCATAGACACATTCCAGAAACCTTCTCATGCTTGCTCATGCTCATGATTGCTCATGCTTGGCTGTCTTGTCCCTCCAGCAGGTACGGTAATGGCTCAAGTCCTCCATGAGGATGAGAGCCTGCAAATGTGAGGTTTCTTGCAGCTGTTGGAAGAAGGCATCATCTGCTTCATCTACTACTTCACAATTCAGCTGTTTGTAACAGACAGCCATCATGTAGCCACCCACTGGTCTGCCCTCCACTTAAGCCATAAGCTCTTGTGTCTCCTCACCCGCCCCGAGGCAGAGCTCCATGCAACCCCACTGCTCTTACACTGGAGGGGCTCACAGAAACTCCCCCTCCTCCCCTGTACTTTGTCAGTCTGTGTCCATCCACGGCAGCTCACTGGCTGTGTGAGCTATCACACCAGCTCTCCAGCGAATTGCAGCCGTGCGTGGCACACAGCTTCTTCTGGCTGTGCCCCATGCTGTGCCCCATGCACTTCAGAGGGGTACCCGTTTCCAGGGAGGGCTGCCAGAGCTTTCCTTATACTCTTGGCTAACAGGCTTTTGTACGTGGGTATATATGTGATGGACCTTCAGTCCTGCTCTGTCCTTAAGAGCTCAACATAGAAGATTTTTCTGCTCCTGTGCAATTGATAGTGATTTCATAAATGCAAAAGAAGAGAAAAACTCAATACTGAATTACTGTCCAAATCTTGTGTTGGGAATGATTGTTCCTGGAGTTATCCCACTCATTTTTCTTTAAGAGGAAGTGCTGCTGCAGAAGTTCCCCACATAGGCATTTTTGTCCCAGGAAAGGCTAAGGTATGTTTGGAGTGGTATGGGAGGCTGTACTGGTGACTGCTTTACAGTGTAATTAGATCTTCATATTACCTATCAAGAATGCCCTTGTGCCACACATCATGCCATGCCCAGTGGAATCCTTAAGAAAGAAAAGCCTTAATAAGTGGACAAGTATAAACTGAAGAAGAAATCTAAAGTGTAGCTGTTGCATCTCAAAATAAAGAGGAATAAAGGTAATGAGAATTAAGGTACCACAATTTTTCTTCAAGGGTTATGGAGTCTTCTGTTGTCTGTGCAGTTAACCAAGGACTTTAAGAACTTTATTTAGAAGGATGCTGTCAGAACTGACAGTGCTCTGGGGGCTGTTCTGAAAGTGATGGCAATCGATCTTGGTTTTCCTGTTGTTGAACCTGCCAACAATAAATGCAGTCTTGAATAGTTAGGATGGAGAAGTGGTAACATAAGCGCAATTGTTATATAAAAACAGTTAATAAAAACTGGATGAAAATATGATTACTTGAAGTCCTCATAGTGCTTTCTTTCAAGACTCTACCCCTGTTTTATATAGTAACAAAACAAAAATAAAGAATCAGCCTCAAAGCTCGTGACGAAGAAACCATTCAAGGCTTTAAAAGCAGGTTTTTAATAGTTATGTTGTATGCTTCCTATTCAGGTCGCTTTTTGATTTGAAGAGTGTATTATTGAAATATAATAATTGTTTTCATTCAGGTAAACAAACACTAAAGATATTTGATGGAAATGATGCAGTGAAACGCAATCAGTTTCGACTGATTTCAGTTCCAAGGATTGCAAAAAATGAAGAAGTTGTGGTAAGATACATGATTTTACTGATGTGAGCTATGCTAGACAATCAGTTCCTTAGATCTTGGTCCTTTTCTGTAGTATTTAGTGGTTTGACATTTATCCTCTACAGCCACTGCTATTGCACTTAAAGTGCACTTAAAGTGAAGACTGAGGCATGCCATAGTTACCTCCACTGCTTGGCTGCAAAAGTAATGAATTATTGATCACATAGTGATCACTCCATGGCTTTTCCAATGTTCCATCTGGGGTAGAGGCATATCTCAGTACTAAATGAAATGTCCTGTACAGATCTTAATTTACTGGGCTGGGCAGAGACCCCAGACTGTGTAGATATACTACCCCAGAGCAAGTGTAGTATGGTGCACAGTAGAATTGAGCAAGGTGAGGACCTGCTTAAAGAGGACTTGGCTGAGGAATCTGGAAAATTTATTAGATCAGAATTTTCACAGTTTAAACCTGCAGCTCACTGAGATTTTTGTCTTGATATTATGCTCAAAATCAACGGGTGTTTTGAAATTGGTTTGTAGTATTCTGTCTGTCAAAGATCTTCAAGGAACACCATGTACAGTGCTGAAAACACCTTTATTTAAGAGTGCTACTTGCCTTTTAAGCACATTTTATCAGGCCGCTACTTATAATACCAGGGCAGATTAATGCCAGTTCTCATAAGTGGGCTGTATTCATTACAATGTCTGTGTTAGAGGTGGTGCAGGCATGGGCCAGATATAAACTTCCTGAGACTGCTTGCATGTTGCAAGGACCTTTGCTCTTCACAGAGGCATGGCTTCAGAGTAGCCTTGTGGCTCAGAAACTCATCAGTTTACATCATCCCCTGAGTGCAAGGAGATTGAATATGCAGAGTTGGGCACAATCAAATATAATGGGATGAAATATAAACATTGGTTTATTTAGGCTGAGGTACTAAATGCCTTCTTTGCCTCAGTGTTTAATCGCAAAGAAAGCTGTTCCCTCTGTGTACAAACCCCGGAACTAGAGGAGCAATGTGAGGCTCCCATGGTCCAAGAGGAGGAGGTCAGAGCCTTGCTTGCTCAACTGGACACCCACAAGTCTATGGGCCCAGACGGGATTCACCCCAGGGTGTTGAGAGAGCTGG
>WAAB01005369.1:0-39516 GCA_013389865.1 Piaya cayana
TTCCTAATGTTCACCCTAAACCTAAACCTTCATGTGAATGCTTACCTTCATGTGAAAAAAGCTCTTCAGCCTGCTTGGACAGTGAAATCTACCTGGCAACTCACTGCCCAAAATAAAATTTCATCCAATAACACATCATGAAACATTATTTGGCTGCAGCTCTCTGTGGAAGGGACCTCTGGAGGGCACCTAGTCCACTCCCCTGCTCCAAGCAGGTCTGTTTGGACCAAGCTGATCAGGCACCTGCCCAGCCAAGCTGTACCCTTCCTTCAAGGACATGTAACAGCAGAGGGCAAGCAAACAGTGTACAAGTGTCCAAAGCAGGGACGGATGGTGAGAGACAGACCCTCAAATTGGTTTTTCATTATTTCATCTCTGACACTTTGTAACAGTGAGCTTCAGTTAAACATCTTCAAATAAAAAGCACAGGCACCAGAGGAAGCAGCACACAAAGCCACAACAATGGTCACATTAGGACAAATATTTTCTAAAGAAAACAGCAATAAATGACACACAAACTTCCTGACCAACCTGTACCATAGTCAGAAATAAGGAAGACTGCACACTATACCAATACACTCCGAAAATCTCATCATCTAAGCATTCCCACTGGCAGCCAGAAGGGAAGAATCAATTCTCAGGGGAATACCACTCACTGCACCTGCCATTCACCCCAGGAGCAGAAGCGTGCGCAAACCTGTCTGAAGAAAGCCACAGACTCTTGCAGGGACCACTGTAACACAGCCTCATCCACACAGCGCTAGCCAAGCTTACCAACACTAACAATGGCTGTGCTGATGCTACTAGCAACATGGAAGGACCTTGTTCTGGACTAAGAACAGAGAACACCAGGCCAGTGACCAGTGTGGTGACTATTTGAGCCTTGACACCCAACTGTTCACCACCCTGACATCCCTCCATGTTCCCAAACCCCTCTCCACATCAGTTCCTGATTCCAGCTGAGCTCCGAACTGCAGAAGCGGATCTTTTCATCTGGGTTGGGATCCAGTTTGGCAATTTGTGACTGCATAGTTATTGGCTTCACAGCCCTCACCACAGCAAAGAGCAGAGTGAGGGCTCCAGACCCTCTGCTGTGGAGCTGAGGGTAGCAGGCTGCTGCTTCCCAGGTGGGACTGACTGCTCCCACACTGACAGTCGAGACATCACACCAACACCAGCAGGGAATGCAAGGACCTCAACACTGCTGCTGGAGGCTTTTTCATTCTCTTTAACTGTAACCTACCACACACCAGCAGGCCAGGGTTTCTCCTCTATTTTAGGTCTCTAGCTGCCATTAAGGTATGGTTTTGGCACATCCTTCGCATTTGGATTGTGGTCAGCGCCTGCTGCAACAAGCTTTCTATTTTAAATAATACATGTGGCTAGAACTGCATTAAAATACAAAGCAATTAACACCAGCTCAAGCATCCCAGCATAAAACAAGTTCCAGAAGACATTACAGCAAAGCTTTTCCCAGATTCTGTAAGAACCCCTGCCATAATTTGTCCCAGTCACCGAGTATTGCCTCTAAGATAAAGCCACGAACATTTTTACCCAAAGGCAGATCCGCTTCACCAAGGCACCCACCACTGACCACCGTCACACGCTATTATAGAGCTAAAAATTCCCGCGGTCTCACCCTCCCTGCCCATTCTGAGGTTTTATGCAAATAGCCTTCTCCTGAGAAACTTTCCCAGCTCACACAAACCTTAACTGCAGCAGAATCAGACTATGAGATTGCCGTCCCTGCTAAGCCTGCTGTTAACACTGAGAAGTTATATTTAAGGGGAAAAAGCTTTATTTCAATCAATTCCCAGCACATGACAACCATCCCAAATGCGAAGCCGTGTTTTCTACCAGGGTAATTTACACTTTTTAAACAAAAAATCCAATAAAAGAACTTGTCAAATAACACGTGGTAGGGATTTCAGTTTAGCTTTTGTGGTAGGGTGTTTTGTTGGGTTTTCAGTGGTTTTTAAGAACTACAGCTACAACACATAACTACAGATCCACCTCCTTTCAGTCGTAAGAGGGATGAAACTTTCCAAGACAGCCAATCACCAGCGTCACTGCTAACCACAAAAAAGTCCTGGACAAGAGCATGGGAAGTTACTGTACCAGCTCCGGAACAGAGACTTCCACTGCCCCAGATTCCACTATAGGAGGATGTGGACAAGCTGAAGTGGAGAAGTGGCCAAAAGCAGCACCAGTATCTACAAGATGATGCACTTTAAGAGCAGCACCATTCTGCACATACAAATAAATATCCACTATGGTCACTGTTGGTTTGTTTGTTTGTTTGTTTTTAAATCAAAAACCGTTAGTTTCAGTAAAACATTGCTTATCTTAGATTTTCCAGCACTGTCTCATCCAATAACACACACTATGGAGGTCCCTCACTCACTGCACCACTGCCTCACTTGCACATGCGAGGGGATATAAATTGCAAACCACTAAATAAAGACACTTTGCCCTTATTTCATGAGGGTTTCTATGCAGCAGAAATTTCTTGCAGCCAATATTAAAGTGGAATTACTTTGTCTCCAGAGGTTTTATAATACAGACCTAGGGTGCATTAAAATTTGCTTTTATCTCTGTAAACACAGAATAACTGTAGGAGGAATAAGTTATTCCCATGCTCAGATTTAACAGTTCCCATTCCAACAGCATCTCCTTCCCAGACGCAGATCGTCTTTGTTTCACACACAGTACAGACTCCCCAGATGCAACCTTATGGAAACCTTGTGCTGAGTTATAGCCACTGACTTCCCAGAAAGGGTCATTAGGCTCTGGAACAGGCTGCCCAGGGAGGTGGTTGACTCGCCTTCCCTGGAGGTGTTTAAGGTGTGGGTGGATGAGGTGCTGAGGGGCATGGTGGGAATGGTTGGACTCGATGATCCAGTGGGTCTCTTCCAACCTGGTGATTCTATGACTGATTTTTTACATATTCTTAATATGCAAAAATACACACATCAGCACAACTGTACAAACGTACATATGTCATGATTTTTAACGTAAAATGAAGCTAGAACTATTGATGGAGCAGACAAATCCACGGCTTTTGATGAAGCATACAGCAGATCACTTGAGAGAACTAATCATAGCATAGAGCTACCTCAGTGCTGAGAAGGATTTCATTGCTAGGGCAGCCCAAGTGCTCCTCATCACTACATTCAGTGACACAGCGGGGTGCTGGCCCAGTGTCCCTTACACAATGAATTGCTTCTTACATGTTTTCAGTCTCGGGCAATCTAGGGAAATGAGCTCAGACTTCAGCTCACTAGTTTCACTGCTTAAATATACAGAGAAAAGGCAAATCCTGGTTACCAGGGCTGCCTAATTCAAATGAGTAATCGAGGGGAGCTGGTTTCACCAGAACATATTTTATCGGAGATCTCCCTGGGAACCAGAGCTGTCCAGAGAGCTTAGAATAGCCAGGGTTAAACTGCAGGACCACATGATGGAAAAAGACTAACAAACCTACAAGCACACTGTCTAATGAAAGCCCCGTCTGGGATGAGGCAGCGGATAACAGCAGCACAAAGCAAGGTCTCACATCCATGGGAAAGAAAGCATCTTCTGGTGAGCAGTTCACACAGGTCAGAGTCAGTTTTCAACATGAAATGAGTGTGCATAAAACCAAACACAAACCAAGCAAGGAGCCCCAGTGGAGGAGGGGTCCCCTTGAGCAGGACGCCAGGTAAGGGTACCGCAGGGAAACCTGCCATGCTGCTTCCAGCACTGCAGCCCAGAGCAGGTGCTGTCACGAGATCATTCTGCCAACACTCCATCCTCCACCAGGCCAAAGAGGGGACTGAAAAACCCCTCCACCCCACCACGGGCATAGGTTCAAACAGCAAGCCAAGGAGAACACTGCAAGAGCAGATCATTAGGTTTGAATAACTTGCCTTTAATTCAGAGGGGAACAGAAGCAGTATGAACACGGTCAAAACTTATTATTAGACTGAGGTGCCTGTGCTATCTCACTGATTAAATTAAATATCATTAATTTTGAATGCAACTCGTAGATCATTCTCTAAATGCTATGGCAGAAATATAATTGAGTCTCCAGGAAGAGATCAGGTGGGACATGGGTGCTCCTTCCCCATGATACAGCTCAAGGTTAATCTGCAGGGATTGTTCAGAACCGCCACAGACCCTCACCCTCCAGTGACTACACAGAGAAAAGGTCTGTATCTATTCACTCCAGATTACTCTCTTTACCACCCCACTCCTTCCATCTTAGCAGTAGCCTTGAAAGAACGAGACACACAGATACTAAAGACAGATTTGTCAGTGTGGCCAAAGGGGCTTATGAAAAAGGAAATTATTTCCAGCTACAATTAAAGTACCAGCCTTCACTGTGCTGTTTCAGAGTTTCAGTTTAAATTAATTCAAAATAAAACAAGCTGCATTTTCAGCCACCTGCTTAGAACTTCATCTTCATGATAACAGGGTCAGGAAAAAGAACCTCCTAGCCTTACCTTACCTACACACTGCCACAGCTGCATTGGTCACCCGTCTGTTAGTTGTATGTAGTGCTACAAATCTACTCTCTAGTGTCTCCCAAGCAGACTCTCAAAAACACGGGGGTAATTCAATACAGAAAAGACCACAACACAGATATAAGAGAGTGAACAGCAAAGTAGGAGCAGGAGAGGCACTGGAGTTTATTACTGCAGAGAGAGTATGTTGCTTGCAAAGTAAATGTGACTGATAACTCTGCTCACAGTCAGGATCTAAAGTCAATTCTTCTAAAAGACAGAATCAGAAAAGCCCTTGGGTCATGCCACACCAAGCAAGAGGCAAGGCAGCAGCCGGGGCAGACTCCACTGACAGAGGGATGCTGCTGGCTGCCTGCACACAGCCCAGGATGAGGACCACAATGTGGGGAACAGACTGGACACAGCACTCCAGGCTTGTAGAAGCTTTCAACAGCCACCTCGGTGCTCTGACTGAATGAGATCATGCTCTGGGGCACAGACAAGCGATCCCTTAAACACGGTCATCCCTGGTGGTTCATGGCGTGCTTTTTTATTGTATTTAAACATTAAGTTCCAGAAGCGAACACCTGCCAGAGAAACCTCCCCAGAACATGACCCATGCTTACAACTGCATCTTTGTCTCCACAGCCACGCTGCCTCCTTGGCTCAACCTTTTCAAGCACGACCTTGGATTTCTGTACCCACTCCAAACTGTGTTCCCCTTTGTTCCAATTCACAAATGTTTTCCTCACCACTCCATATCTGAACACTGAGATTCAGCTTTCATCTTCCTGTCCTAAAATTATGCCTCTAGGTCCCAAGTTTCTTATTAGAGCACATTCTCAGCATAACTGGTTTCAGCTACAAATACATTTTTACCATGAGAAATATTTTGTAGTGGTAGAATTTTCAGTCTCCCCAAATCACTGATGCCTTATTGATCTATGATGAAAACACACTATCACTTTCTCACTGAACTATTGATCAAGCTGGGTCAGCCCCAGCGGGATGTGCAGAGTACAGAAATCCACAAGTAAACAGCTGGAACGAGCTACGGTATTTTCAATCACATAAGGAAAGGAATTTAGAAAACAATATTTAAATGGTTTGTTGGACTGCAGGCTACTTGTAGGAGGGCTTCAGTAGATATAATGTACTGATTACAGTGAAAGAATGTGACCCCCATTTGCAGAAAAGAAAAGAATGAATGGGGTTTATAACACTAATTCTAGAGAAGCAGGACACATCCCCGTGCCTGTGTGGGCACCCAGCGGGTTCTGCTCAGGTGCTCACACCCACTGACACTTCCCATTCCCACACACTCACAAAAAAGTTGGTACATGGAGGACCAAATGATACCATCCAGAGTTTTTAACAGCCCCGTTCAAAACCAAAATCATTTGCTTAAGTAATTACTATGGCTCATTGTCCCCCGCTTTCCTTTGTTTTAATTCCAAGGCTCCTGGCAAAGCTGGAGAGGTGAGCCCACTGTTTGACCGTTCACCAAGTTGGAACCACTGCTCTTCCACACTTCGCCAGTAACCACAGATCAGAGAACCAGCTTTACTGGGAAGCTGTCTAAGGGTAAAGGCAGTTTCCCCGGGAGCATCCCACCCCCCCTGCCCAAGCAGCCCTGTGCCCCCAGCCCCTATGGCGAGAGAGGGGGATGGGAATCCTGCGGGAATCCCATCCTGCCGTTTCCATGGCTACACCAGTTGAGCAGGGAGCCTTGGACAATACCAGCCTGCCCACAACTCCATGGTCCCTCTTAGAGGGAAGGGCAGTGGGGTGGGGGCTGCCCCCCAAGCAGGGGAGGAAGCAGAGGGGGCCCTGCAAACCCCTTCTGAAGCTGAAACACACTTGGAACCTTGCAGTCGTTTTCCCATTGTGTGAATGCAAAAGAAAAATAAACGCTGCTTATCTCAATTAAGGTGAGCCGTGGAGAGCGCAGGAACTGCAGGAAGGCAAGGGAATGCAAACACTAGGAGTGAGTGTCAAATACCAGCTCTGCCTTGCCAGTCAGGCATTTCATTTGCTGTGGCAGGAGGGCTAAAAAAGAACCATTTCTACACACTCCCACTGACCCAAGAAGCGGTGTTCACAAAGTTACAGCAAAGCTTGAATAAAGAGCACAGGTACAGACACGCTGGTCACTGTGTGCACAGGGCAATCTCCAGCTCCATCCGTGGTGCAGCATTTGAATCATCCAGCTGGCTCCCTCGAAAAGCTTCTTTTGTTTTATTTTCCCATTTTCCTACAGTCTAATTTATGAAATGATAACAAAAACAGGAATAACTTACCCTCATAACAATCCTGGAGACACAACTTACTATTAGTTGTTGAAATGCTGGCATCCAATTACTTTTCTGCTACACTTCTTTAAAAGAGACTATTATGAGATTTGTATTGAAAATCAATCACCGCAAGCTGCAGGTAGTCCTGGCCTTCTTTTGTGTTACCAGGCACATTAGTCACTCTGAAATACGGCATTATCATTTGACTTGCAGCCCACGCCAAGTAAAACCTGGATGTGTTGTGCTGCAAGTCCTGAAGACAATGACATCACTCGTCTCTGAGTGGGATTTGTTGAAGGTAAAAGCCTTACGATTCCTTTTAACTATTATTTCAGACTACAGCTAAAACGCGAGTGTTGCCCTCACAGCAATCGTGAAATAAAAAAGAATGACTGGAAGCACAGTTTTCCAGTCAATGCCACTCCAGCAGTAGAGTTTTTTTCCAACTAGGCTTTCAGCAGTCAAAACTGGGACAGATTATAGACACAGAGCCTGCAATTCAATTCAAAAAGATCTTTGTTAGCAGCAGCAATGAAAAGAAGAAAAAAGCCCACAAAATTCCTGCACTCAGAGCTCAATCTCAACATATGCTGACAGTCCCGGACAGCTTTGAGAGACTCAGAGTTAAACAGCTGCAGCTGAGCTCAGAGCCAACACTGCAAATAAATGCTAATGAAGCGCTTATAGATCCTGAACAAATTGATTTACTAAGATCTTGTCGAGTGTCTCCTATCAAGGGTTTGTCAGAGTAAACAACCAAATCCTCATAAACAGAAGTGACTCACTCATTACAACTGGAAAAAAGACAGAAGTAATAAGCCTGGCTTCAGTTCACGAAGATGATAAAACAAGCTACACACACATATACGCACACATTATCTAGGAAAAAAAAAAAAGTCATATTTGGAAATCACAATTAGATTTTCCAACATAAGAAATTTGTCAGCAAGGGGAGCAGTGAAGGGTCTCTAAAAACACAGACATAGTTCAGCTCCTCAGAATGTTACAGACTGGTTTGAAGTGCTGTGACTACATTTAAACAATACAGAAACAGTCATCAATAGAAGAACTGCCCAGATTAATAAAACACTTGCATAAAGCTTTGGAATAAATCCACATAAAGCAGCTATACGAGTTCATATTCATGTGTTGAACTGTTACACTGCACATTGTTTCAGTACAATCTGCTTGTGTAACCAATCCTTTGAAAATCAAAGGGACAGTAAACCCATCATCTTAAGAAGAATTTTATCATTTGTAAGATTACATATGATGATCAACAATCAGTTACACAGCGAGAGAAGTGAGGCGAAACTTCAGTAGCTATATAGCAGGATAAGAAAAAAAATCCAGTTCCATAAAGCTGAGCTGATTGCATGGTCCTATGACTGGTCAGCACAAAACCCTTGGGTTTGTTTCCAGTCAGCCACCTATACAACAGCTGTTTAATAATTTTATGATGGCAGGCAGGGAAGGTGGTAAAACATCCCCTGACCACATAGAGCCAGAGAGTTCCTCTCACAAAAAATGAGATTGAGAAACTGAAATTCTCAGGACTGGAATAAAAAGTGGATGCCAGTTCATCAGCAGCCTTTGGGGAGGTTGGGCACAACCATATCCAGCAGGAAAAGCAAAGAAATCCAAGGGGCGTGAATCCCTTCACCCTTTCACTCTCCACAGCTCCTCTTACTGAAATCCTGGCAGCCCCTAAGCCAGATCCAATTTACCAGTCCCAACCTCCTACAGCAGCAGAAGCAGCCCTGGAGCCCCACATCCCATGGCTGTGGTTGGCAGGCGATGCACAGCAGATCCTCACACCAGGCTGAGGTTCTCTGCTGTTGCTAGATCCCCAGCACATGCCTGCAGTTACACACAGAACCGGGCCCTCAGAGTAACATCCCCTTCCAATAAGAGCAAAGGCAGGACTGGAAGGTTTTCTGCAGTGGTGCCACAGGTCTTCACCAACGACACCTCTCTTGGCCAATCACACAGAGCAGAATAACGTCAGCTGACATACAGAGACCACATGCCCTAACTAAACAAACCCAGCCCCTCTAAGGCTTCAGATTCTCCGCTAGGACCAGGTGAGGACATTCAACAGAGTACAAGTCTCCAGGTTTTCTGTGCTCTTCATTTTAAGCAACATAAAGCAATTCCAATGATTCTTGCAGCACCATTAGGAGAAACAAACTCAAGGTTCTCTCCAGAGACCCAAACCTCCCACCAAAATGACAAATGCAGTTCTAGCAACTTGAAGGTGCAAAGAGAAGGAAGCAAGCCATCATAGGAATTCTGGGGAAATTTTAATTGGTGTCTTCAAGGAAAAATTAAATAAAAGCAACAAATGTATTGAGTATGAAGTAGCAACAGCACAGGACATCCAAATGTTTCCTTCTCCCCAAAACAGCAGCTTTTTTTTTTTTAATACTTTGGGCTTTATCCCATACTAAAATGTTGCAATACAACTGTGAAGCCTTTCCCATGACCTAATGAAGCACTGGTACTCAGGGTGGGTGGACAAGGAGTCACTGACATTCAGATTCACACTTTCTCCTTGTCAAACTGCATGCCCTGAGCCCCAGATTCACAGCTGAAGTGCATGCTAGCAGCACACAAGGTGCTTCCAGAGAACATGTTTCTTTTCATCCTACTCTAAATTTAGAAGCTCCATTTCAAACCCACCACGTTACTACTACTGATCTCTTGGAATTCATCTCATGTTTTTAGAGACAAGGTACACGAAGCACTGATTCAAGCCTGAAAGGTTCAGGTGAAACAGCCCCATCCCAGATCTTCCCAACCTCCATCTCCTGTGACGGGCATTAACACAACTGCTCAACCTCCTGCCTTCCAGAGCACCACAGCCGGGCACTGAGCCTCAGCAAACATACAATCTGCTGGCTGCAAAGCTGATCACACATTCCATGTCAGCGTTACCGCTAACTCCAATGGATAACCTTACTCATTACGTAGCTTTTGTTAATCAGTTTCTCATTCCTTATAGATGGCAGCTGTCTCTGATCCGCTTGGCAGTGAGACCCTGGTGACTGTAAACACCTCAAGAAGGGCATAAAATAAGTTATTTGCAATTAAGGCAAACCGGTTTCAAAATTTTGAATGAAAACGGTGGCAAACGCATTCCGTGCCCCCCAACATTAACTTTGAGGATACCAGTGCTGTTCTGCTGGTACTCAAGAAAATTCACATCCTGAGCAATCACAGAATCATGGAATCATGTAGGTTGGAAAAGACCCTTAAGATGACATCAAGTCCAAGCAGCCCACCACTAAACCATGTCCTTAAGCGCCACAAACCCCAGCGCTACCTGTACGAATGGAAAAGCACATGCACTAACTCTCTCCACAGTTACAACATCACACAAGTTTAACATGTACCATTAATTCTGCCACTGATAAGGGTCAGACCTCACTAGAAATCTATATTCAGATCCATCTCTATAGCAGAGGCCAAACTTACAAAGTGAGAAGACAACTACAGCAGAAGCCCACAAAAGTAAGCAATGTCGGGTCCCTCCAGAAGAGCTCATAGGACCTAACTTTTACCGAAGACATTAGAAGGCATCTCAAAAGCAGTAATTACTTTCACAGAACAACGCCATAAAACATCAGAATGCATTTCAATTCCTTGTGCCACCTCTGTCCACAAGCTTTAATTACAGACATTAAGTTTTTAAGACAAGTAATTAAGCACTTGACTGGATGACCAACAAGTGTGGAAAGCTCCCCATTGCTTAGACTCCTCTGGTCAGAGTTGGAATATTCTCAAGGATGTATCTGCCACGACAAAGCAACCTGCACTGCAGACACCCACACTTGTTTGAATTTTTTTAGGAAGCAGTCACATCGAAACCCTCAAAGTGTAAACAGCTACCGAATGTCAAAAGATTGGAAAGCTGGTCACGTACCAACAGTTCACATTTCCAGTCATGAAAATGAAGCAACACTCCTCTTTTCTAGCTGATGGCACAGTGCATGAGTAACAAAGACAACGTTATTTGCAGTAGAGGTCAGGCACAGTGTGTCACAACTACTCCAGGACTTACAAAACACAAAACTCCATGAATGGAGAGGTGTAGAGGCACCATCGCAAAAGGAAGTAGAGAAATGCATGACAAACAGCTGGAAGCTTCATTTTTTTTTCCTACTTTTGTCTCCACTTGGGTTAACAAAATATACATTATGCACACAGGTGACAACCTCACAGTCTGTTTCCAGCAACAGCAGCAACTACTTTTGGTTTTTTTGAAGTGCAGATTCCAAAGACAGGCCATTCTCTTCAGCCCGTTCCGTTACAGCTGCCGTTAAAAAGGAACTGCAGGGGGCAAATTGCTGCTTCGACTTTTGCTGTCCTGTTACTGACCTGCCATTCATCAGCACGCCTGCATAGTGCCTCCTGCGGCAGCAAATTCCAGAACTTCAAGCCCCAGAAGTACCTGTTCCTAGCTAAGCCATTGCTTCCCACAAGTGCCTCATGACTGTGGTACTTCAGGGTTCGCTGAAGAGTGTTCACTCACCCACTGCCTGCGCTGCCAACCTCCAGCTCCTCTCCAGGCTCAGCCTTCTCTACTCCAGACCAAATGTTTCTCAATTTTAACCTCCTCCAAATTCTCATCATCTTTCTGGAGATGATGAGGAGAGAATAGAGCTGCTCACACCACCAGTGTTTTAACCAGCAGCAAACCATGTCCCCGCATCTCTCCCAGGTGCCTGGGGTACTACACCGCTGATTCACACCAAAGCACAGTCAGCCCTGACCCCACGAGCTGCAAACGCCAGCACATTGCAGTGAGTAGGGTCACCCTGGATTTTCTCTCCCCTCAAAGTTTCACATACACTGAAGCTATGTGACATCCTCTTCTCCCAGGTGTCAGGGGACAGGACAAGGGGGAATGGCCTCAAGCTCCGCCAGGGGAGGTTTAGGTTAGAAATTAGGAGGAAGTTTTTTACGGAAAGGGTCATTAGGCACTGGAATATGCTGCCCAGGGAGGTGGTTGATTCGCCTTCCCTGGAGGTATTTAAGTTACGAGTAGACGAGGTCCTGAGGGACATGGTTTAGTGTTTTGGGGAGTGGTTGGACTCGATGATCCGATGGGTCTCTTCCAACCCGGTGATTCTGTGATCCTGTGATCCACTCACTGCCCCTCTTCCCTGGATGCTGTGAGGTCCTTCCAAATCCTCTCACCATCAGCACAGCCCATGACAACCCTGATCCACCATCTGGCACTTTCTGCTACATTGTAAAAAGGCAGAAGAAAACACCTAACTGAAATACAGCAGTTGCCCATAAGAGATTGTTTTCTGATTTGTACCCCAAGCTGTGCAAGCACAACACCACCACCCACTGAGACAATGTTTTCTGCTACTCGGTCACTAAGGAAATCAGTTTTAAAAAGCTACAGTGAATTCAGGCTTCCTTGCATAGAGCACAACACGTAAGACAAATTAACAGGACAAATGCTTTCATATCACAGCATCTTCCTTTTATGACCATCACAGCAATTAAATATTGACACTATTTTCTTTGTACAATTCAAGGCAAACTATAACAACAAGTCATAGTAACACTAAAAGATGCCACAACATGCTCACTTAGGAACCAGCCAGGAAACCCCAACGCTTCACCGTTCCTTCCCATCTCCGCTTCCCAATACCACTTCTCCTCATCTGCTGTCCCTGCAAAAAGGGGGGGTACTTCAAACATCGTTACTATCTTTCCAAAGACACTATTTCCCTATCTCCCTTCAGTGTGCTCTCCTCCGTGTTCTAGTGCTCAGGATAAAGCCCCTGTAGAACAATAATTATAGCTGACTAAATCTGAGACCTAAAGGAAAGTGCCCATTTCCCATAACAACTCCAGAAGCAGGAGTCAAGATTACCAAAACCAAACAAAACCCACCCACCAAAAAACAACACCCCCCACAAAATCTAAGGAAAAAAACCCTAGACAAAATAACACAACACACCACAAAGACAAACAAAGTACAGAGTAACAGTATTACCGACTTTACCTATGTATATACTTATAATGAAGCCCTTGCCTCTAGGATAATTGCTAAAATGAGACAAAGAATATAATTTCACACTTTCTCCATATAACAAAGAAAACACATTCTTGAAAAATAAGGTGTCATAAATGTGATGGAAGCAATCAACACTCAAGGCTTGGGGGCTTTAGAGAGGGTTGGGTGTTTGGCTTGGGGGGTTTGTTTTGTTCTTTGATGAAGCCAACATCTCGTAACTTCAAAATTGCCTGGTCTGAAGATACTGCTTCATAAATGTATTAAAGTATCACAAGTCATGTCTTATAACTAGTACAAAATTGCACTTTATGTAAGTGTCTGTCTAAAAATCTGCCTACGGTAACAAAGTACACATCATGAATCCTTTTAAACACCTACAGTATTTAACATTACAGTGAGAATTTTTATGCAACTTTTAATTGTTTTTGAAACCACTAGTTTTAAAATGCAAAATAATTTATTGAAAATTAAAGTGCGACTTAGTATGCAGCTTAAATTCTAGCAATTTTACTCGACTTCAGCCATGGAAGAGAATTTTTAAGTGAAGCTGCATTAATTCCTAAACATTGAAAATGAACAGTGTTTGAATAATTTATTGATGCCTTTTGCTTCATGTCAGCAGCTTTGCTGGAGGAAGTGATATTTATGAAGTCCCCCAGGACACCCAGAGTTAAGGATGGGCAAAGAAACTGCAGGGTAACACCACCAGCTCTGCAGAAGGACACTTCAGGTACACAGGTGTCACAGGCAGCTTCCCATGGTGAAGGAGATAGACAAAGCCAAAATTCACCTGGCTGACATCAGTGAGCTCATCCCAAGAAGGTCGTTGGTGCCTCTCAAATCACTGATACAGCAACAGGATCTTTTGTGCATAACAGGTATTGCAGGAAGGCATTCTAATTTGGAATGGTTTTCAGGCTCTGCTTTAAGCACGCCCCTGCAATATGCACCTCCTAACACAGATCCGGGAGCTTCCTTAAAACAGAGGGGCAACGATGCTGTGGAATGAGGCTTGGGAAATTCAGAAGGGTGCTGGGTGGAGAGGAGGAAACCAGCTAGGACAGAGCTAGGAAACAGGATGGAATGAGGGGAAAACCCTTCACCAGGGAGGAAGATCGAGTATGAAGAGCTCAGTTAAGAAATGTGCCANGTGGCTTTCAGGCTCTGCCTTTAAGCATGCTCCTGCAAGATGCACCTCCTAATGCAGATGCGGGAGCCTCCTGCAAACAGGGGGGCACACTGCTGTGGAATGAGGCTTGGGAAATTCATAAGGGTGCTGGGTGGAGGAGGAAGCCAGCTAGGACAGAGCTAGGAAAGAGGATGGAATGAGGGGAAAAAACCTTCGCCAGGGAGGAAGATCAAGTATGAAGAGCTCAGTTAAGAAATGTGCCACCAGCTCCTAAGCAGCATCACGGAACAGCACAATTGTGATGAGCGAGAGGGAGCAGCAGTTCCCAACATCCATTCATTTCTTCACACTTCCAGCCAGAAACTTATCATCATTATGATTATTGCTTCACATCTTCATCCCTGACTAGTTTCTTCCCATGCAATTCCCTGCCCAACCAGCTGCATCTCCTAAGCACCACACCTCCTACAGGGCAGGGCTTTGCCCTCTGAGTTTGAGTGGGAGCATCTAAACACAAATCTGTATTTGGGCACCTGCAAACAGCCACTCATCCATCTCTCTTCCCCACAGCACCTCTCATTCCACATTGCCACCACTGCCTGAACAAGTTTTCATGTAAAGGAAGCAATTATAGCTGAACTTGGGTCCAAGCACAGTACTCCATCAGGTGTGTACCCTGTCGCCTTTATATATTTTGTATAGAACACTCTGCCGAGCAATGTTTCAGGCTTTAAAAATATAGTTCACATATACTGAAAGAATGAATTGGGTTTTTTTCCTCCTCAGAAGAGGCCATGGTTTTAATGCCTCAGACTGTGGTGACTCAGGATTAGGCTAGTTTTGTCAATAATTAATGCAGCTGTATACTGCAAAAGCACAACAACAAGCTAGATCAACCAAAATCCCTTCCGCCTGGACACAGGCTTTTTTCTTCCCTTTGAACGTGCACAGAGAGGGCTGCTAGAATAGGACAAGATCCTTTATGACCTTGATGGAAGAGTTCTGAATATTAGGGTTGGTTGGGTTTCCTTCTCCTTCCTTCATTTAAAGAGATGCTTCATAAAATATTAAATATTTTTATTGCAACAATTCAATAAATTGAAATTGCAGCAAATATCACCTTTAAACTTGCCTCGAATGTATCCAAAATCTTTATCACGCTAGTACCTTTTGAGTCTTCAGAATCCTAACGCAGACAATAAAGGCAACAAAGGACAGCATCGATGCTATTCCAGCAGCTTGAGCATCGCGATCCATCACCCTCACAAACAACAGAGGAGGCAGTGACAGCCCCTCCATACATGAGCTTTAGCACCCATCCTCCAGGGAGATATGATCCATGCCACTAAACCAGTTACAAACTGAGAAGCTTGGATTGCAACTTAGAGATGGAGATGGCAAGCCACAGGCAGTGGTTACATACACTCCCTCCATCTTCTCTCTCAATTCTGATCTCGCTGTAACAGTGAAACAGACGTACTGAAGCTATTAAATCTACAAATTGCTTGAGAGCAAAAAATGAGTTTGCAAATTAGCAGATCATTAAAAAAAATATTTTAACAATTCTAAGTATAAACAGATAAAATAAAGCACAGCAATCTAATCAGTTGTAGCCTAAATTAATTTCTCTGTAAGAACATTTTGTTCAAACACAGCCCCTCTCCTAGATAATCCTGGATCGCAGCCGTTTGTTCATCATGCAATCTTAATGAGGCCACTGCTACTGAAGGACATGACCTGATTTCTTCCCAGGTCAGTGGTTATCAGCAGAATTTGAACAATCCACATTTTTACCCTGGAACTCCAGAAAAGCACCAAATCTGCATACTTTTTGAGCATTTTCACATCCAACACTTCATTTTGCCAAAGTTCTCCAATGGACATAAGACTCCACTTCCACAGTACAGGAAGAAGCTGCATATGCTCCATGTCCTCAGACTGATGGAAATGGTGCTTGCAGCTTCAAGAAATACAAGAAATGCTGCACATTAGTCATGAGCCATGCAACCACCACATTAGACATAACCCTCAGAACAGGTGTTCAGTGTGTTTGATTTTATTCTCCCAGGCAAATAAAGTCTTTTTGTGAAGAGTGGAACAAATACAGATAATGATACAGTTTTGCTACTCATGGCTAGGAAACAAAAGTATTAACTTTATCACTCAATTCACAAACATCAGTTTAAACACATTTATATTATAATCCCCAGAGCTGTTAAGAGACAGAGCACTTAACCCTAGCTGTCCTTCTGGCAGTATTATCTCTTCCTTCACTCAGTGAGGACTCTGTCACCGTTCTCATCAAAGGCTTCCTCCTCCTTAGTGTCACCTGCAGCAGCCTTGGACCTCTCTGAACATCTGTGCCTGGCAGCAATAACGAATGACCCATTCTTCTCAACTGATCTCAGGTGAGCTGAGCTCAGCAAGGAGGATGGTGAGTTGTTAAGACAGTCAACAGCAATTAATTAACATCCTTCATTCAAGAAACTGTCTACACCTCCATTCAAACACAGAGCAATTAAAAGCAGTACTTATGAATAAGCGCTATTCACATTATCAGCTGAAGAAAAGCCACTATTTCAAGTAAAATCACAGGACAGGTCCTTTAAAAAAGCTGCATTAGTGGAACTTTTAGTCAGTGAATTATGTCATAAACAACAATTCTGAAGTAAGTGGATACATCTGCCTACAGTACAGGAAGCTGCTGCTGCCCAGGGTTTTATACCTTTAAAGTGCAGGGGCTTCTGGGGATGCCAACACCCCTGATGAAATGTTCCTGTTTGAGGAGGCAGGGACTCCAACCATTCTGACCCGGAGATAAAAGCATGAGGTCCTAATGAGGATCCCTAGCACTTTCAAACACAAACTACAGCAAACACCTCGAGGGGCTTCCAGAGAAACAGCACAGAGACTGGAGAAAACCAGCAGGCTGGGCTGTTACACAGGAAAAGGCAGAAATCAGAAGCTGGTTTGGATAAAATTTTGGAATCCTACTCAAGATGACTCATAAGTGCGGAAAATTTTCCACAAAAATCACTGATGCTGGCACTGTTGGAAACTCCACGTGTGGCAAGCCTCAAACCTGGTGGTATTTTATAATAAATCCCACCGAGCAGGTAGTTCTACCCATATACCGTTAGAGGCTTTGTTTAAACACAGCTAGATCCTACATTTAAACTTTCCCTTTAGGCTAAAATTTGTCTTCTCATCCAAAAGCCTTACCCCTGCCCCAAACTACATTTAGTCAATATTTACTAGACTAACATGCAGTTTAATAAATCAAATCCCTTTTTTCTTGTCCTTGTGCTTACTCATACAGAGGTTTTACCAACAAAATCTGCTACAACACAGGTCCATGCAGGCTTGAAGCTACAGGAGTCAGTACACTGCAAAAAAAATTCAATACATAACCACAAGGGCCACATCAAAGTAATTTAGCATAACCAGAAAACTCCCTAAGTCAAAGCAAACCCCAATCCTTTCATTAGTGGATAGGGAAGTCTATTTAAGTTCAGGTATTCTCTACTTAAAAATCACCAGGAACCATCCTTAGAAAGTTTGCTGCCCAGCTCCTTAAAGGCTGACTGGTGTTGGCACTGTTGTTACACAACTCGACAGATCTTGGGTCTGTAACACAGCCAAGGCGGTAAGTCCTGTAGGGACACCAGAACCAGCACAGACCAACAGGCTGCACTGCCAGGGCCCAGAGGAACAGCGCGTTCCCATGAAGAGTGGCTGTCTCCAAGACCAGTATGTCCTAGGGAGCCTGGGATGGGATTCAGCCATTTCCCAAGCGTCTGAGAGATTATTTTGGCCAGCACAGGCTAGCTTCTCTCCACTTACTAACAGGTTCTTCTAGACTTACAATGTTCTTTTTCTTTCCAAGTTTGTAGATCTGGGTTATCAGTTCTTGTACACCGCCCTAGGCTCAACAGCTTGTAAGTTAGATTTAAACACAAGGTAACTCCCCAGGTACTGGGCAATCCAAAGGAAACTGTAGACTGAGGTGTGGTCAGAGTGCTCTCCCACGTCCCCACACTCGCTTGTGGCTGTCTGGTGAGCGGAGGAGAGATAAAGTAGCCCTGCACAGAATGTAGGTGGGCTATAATTTGTAATAATCGTACAAGCAAGCAGACCATTTCTTTCCCTAAAATCCAGTATTTCAGAGATTCAAGTGGAAAACACACAGCACGTTACAATCGTGAGAACATCATTAGCTCCCCAGCATCAGTTTGGGGACTGTGTGAGGGTTCTCACAGCCGGTGATCCTTGACTGAAACACAGATCCATGCAAAGACAAATCCACGCTTCAGCTGAGAACAGACTGACCACTACAATAGCAGACCTTCTACTCAAGGTCTCCTCAAGAGGTTTAACAAGCATATATCAACTCCTATAAAAAAACTAAATGAAGCATTTCAAGAAGCAATTACAATTAACATACACTGGAACTTTTCTCACTTCCAGACTTACAGTGGTATCAACACATCAGCAACCAGTGAACCCAGCACGCTGCTGGACACAACCCATACTTCCCATCAGGGAGAAGGCTAAGCAAGAGACACCAATGCCCAATACGGATTGAAGAGAAGGGCAGATGGAGTTAGATAAGCACAAAGAGTTCTCAGCTAAGTTTCACCTGCCCTGTAACACTACAATTACCTGCTCCAAGGGTCATATCACAGGAACAGCAGCAAACAGGGATTTCTAGCGATTACAGAAAGCAAAGGAGCTGGGCAGCACAGGGACATGTAGAACTCTTTCCAATTTAGTTCTTTTCAAAACTCTTCTTGAGGACCCCACAGTTCTTTCAGCTTTAAGACGTTATTAAAAATGTGAATTTTAAACTGTCCTCACGAGGCTCTCCTAACTCTTGCAGCAGGAATCTATAAATATTGGATCAAATTCCAGCACCACTTCTTACATTATTACTTCTGGAATAAAATAGCTTTCAAATTTCTTTTCCTTTATCAAATTACTTTCTAAACCCAGGAGAGGGGCAGGGAGGGATAAGATGAGCCCTGCACACTCATGCTTAAGTGCTCTTTACGTTTCACTGTGCCTGAAGGTCTCGAAAGTTTGGAGGTTATCGAATCTGGTGCTGCCCAAACATACCTTACTGCAAAGCCCTGCAAAGTTTCCAGTTTAAGCTGGAAGATGTGCAGAAGGAATGAAAAGAACCAAGTCAAATGACCTTCTAGAGTTCATTAATGATGTATTTCGGTTTCTGTTCTCCTCGGCAGTAAATCAGGTTAATCACACCCCAGTTCATTCAGTTCAAGCAAGCACGGCCAGCTACGATTAAACTGTGCAGAACAACAGACTGAGTTTTGCTCACTGATTCACAAGCTGCTAAAGCATCCAAGCCCACAGAGAGGTCTCAGCTAAAAAAGAACACAAAAACCTATGTTCAAGCTAAAATTTAGCTGTGCA
The DNA here is from genome assembly GCA_013389865.1 of Piaya cayana. NCBI lineage: Eukaryota > Metazoa > Chordata > Aves > Cuculiformes > Coccyzidae > Piaya > Piaya cayana. The sequence goes on from WAAB01005369.1 coordinate 19,381, forward strand.
ATGAAAACCATCTGCAGGTCAGAGATGGAAAGAGCAGCAATTCTAAAATGCTTCTGCCCACAAACAGCCACCATACTCATACCACCATTTCTAGCTGTTCTATGTAAATAAGTCAGATTTTGTACACATACACATATATGCATGTACACAGTCCCCACATGCAGACAACTCCTCATTCTATACTTGCAAATTTTAAGCAAATTTGACAGAAGTAATTATTTCTAAGAGGCCTCACAAAACTGAAAAAAAACCCCAATCATATCAAGGAGGAAGGTTTACTGCTCTCAAGAGGAAAAAGGCCACAACTTTTTAGACCATCAAAAAACCCATATGGTATTTCAGTACTAATTACAAATACATTGAAAGAATTATTCATTACATTGCTTGCAGAACTATTAATTACTTCCCTTCTTCCTCCCAGATTTGTGTTACAGAAACAAAATACTCTTTTTTGAAGCTGTACACACCTACTGGCAGTCGCTGGCAGCACTGCTCCCTCTGGCCGCAGTGCCAGCTGCAAGGGTGCAGCACAGGGCGATACCTGCCTCACCTGACTTCCCCATGAGCAGGACAGAGTCTGCAGCCCGTAACTGGACAGGACAGCTTCCCTCCTCTCCTCCAGACAAGTACTTCATCTCAACATCCTCCCATACTCCTGTTCAAGGTGTAGCCCACAGCTTGCTGCATTCCCAGCTGCCCTTGAAGAAAACCTTTAATAACACCAAAAACAGGGGTTGTCTCGTCTCAAGGCACAAGGTGACGAAGAAACTGAGTGCAACTGCTTTCATCAGCTTGGCCAGCTTCTAGCACCAGTCTGTGAACTGGTTCTGACTTTCAGAGCAACGTCTGGTTGAAGCTCTTGCTGCAGACAGAATCTCAGTTTGTGAAGCGCTATTACAGTGACGTCCTTCTGGGACAAGGCAGATCTGCAAACTAACTCTGACCACACTCACAGTCACTCTGTCCCACTTCACACGACGCACCACAGGTTTGTTCTGTCAGCATCCCAGTGTGTCACCAAGTCAGAGAGAGGAAAGAGAAGATGAAGCAGAGGGTTCTAGCATGGTCTGTGCAGCAGGAAGAGACCCCAAAGCAGATGACAAAATTAACATGACAAACGCTGCACTGCGCAGTTTCAAAACTATGCTCCAGCTCCCTCATTCAGCTTCTGCCAGTCTTGCAGTAAAATGAGTGAACAGCATCTGTGCCGGATGGAATCACCACAAAATACATATTACACTATCAAGAGCAGGGCAGGGAGAGAGAGGGGAGACAGCCGTGCATGCAGGGGGGCTGTTCCAGGTCAGTATTCTTCCTTCACACCTTCAGCACTAGAAGTATCTCCAGTTTCTCAGTTCTCCTCAAGAACATCTTCAAACTCGAGAGTATTTCTACATCATTAGATTTAAGAAAAAACTGAACTCAAACTTCCAAGTTTCAAACCAGTCATGTTCAAATACATAAACAGTTTATTCCTTGTCTACATTATCACATGGAAAGAGGACAGACCGATTTTGATCGTGCACTTGTGCCACACTTGTAGTTCATTGTTATTCCACCTGGGACTATGCACCTTCATGCTGACAGTTCTGATCTACATTAATAAGCCTAAAAGGAATCACACCTTTTACAGCAGCCAAAAAACACACTTAATGATCTCAATTTTTTTTCAACTCTCATAGACTTCAGTTCTCCCCCCAGAAAGCATAAAGGGTGTTTAAGCAAATGAAAGAGATAATCCTTTCTGTTAAAAGCAATCTAATCTGGTGAAGATAACACAAAGGACTGACAGCACAGCAGCAGAGTGACTCTGACCCTGTATCACACTAACCAGGTCTGGCTGGAGGGGGACACCAAACAAAACCACATTATAGCACTCTGCTGCTAGTAAAGCGTTACCAGAGAAAGCACAAAGCAACAACTGCAAGGCTGCTTTCAGGGGAAAGGAAGTTCAAGTAAGGAAAAACAGGGGGGACCTATGAAACCAGACGGGAACAGACAGAAAATCAAGTTCACCTTCTCTCCTGCCTCCCTTCTGGGGCCAGCCTCAGTTTGCTCGCCTTTTGTATTCCTGTCTGGTTTTCCCAGACAGAAGTACAGTGAAGCTGACAAGCTGGCTTTCAAAGCTAAAACTGGAGCAACAAGAAAATGAAAATCAGATCCATTTCTACCAGCAGTAGAGAGGACTGCGCATTGCCAGGAACTGCCATGAACCGCTCCTCTCAGGGTAACTAAGAACCTTTCTAAAAGCAGCACTTTATGTCACATCCCTGACACCTAGTCTATAAAAAAGGTTTCCTATTACTGAGGAACAAGTCTTTTCTTCCAGCTGGCACTCTTAAAAATGAGCGCCCTTCGCATTGTCAGCAAACAGGAGTAGAAGTTCGTGTTTCCTAATAGCTTCCTGGATATTGCAGAATTGCTTCCGCTTGGGAAGTTTACTCAGTCTTTGCAGCTCCAACACCAACAATCCTTATTGGGAGGCAAGTTGCCCAAGAATATCAAAAGCACATTCCTAAAGGCAGACCCAGACCTGCGTCTGGCTCCCTAACAATAGGTTTTTCTTTTGGCCTAACCTGTAGCTATCAGGAAGAACAGGAATGCAGTAATCAGGCAATGCCTGATGTCTCGGGCTGTTTATAATTCATCTGGGAACAGCACGCTCCCCAATCACAAATGGAACAGCCAGCTAGGGAACGAGTCTGAAAGAAGAAAAGAAATATATAATAAACCCCACAAAGATTGCAGGGGCAAGAAGAGGATTTCTTTCATGGTTCATGTAATCTGATGCTTTGCTGTGCTCCAAAACCTGCCCCCTCACAGTAACAAGTAATTCCCTCCAAAACAGTAATGTGTCTGGACACAAAACAGATCCTTTTTGTTACATTTTTACATAACAGCATTTCACCTGTAACTGATCTTAATGCGCAATGGACTTGTTACTTCCTAAAAACCCACAGGACTTTCTAAAGAAGTGCTCTTCTTGAAAGTAAAAAAATCAAGTCATCGACACTCATCAGTCGTCAGCTTGTCAGGCTGTTGCGTTCCAGTGCTTGGTCAGACCAAAGGCAGCAGATACACTATCTACTCTTGCTATTGCTCTGAAGAACGAGAACAGTGAGTTTTCCCTGTCATCCCACCCTCCAACTGTTCTAGAAATAATTACTTTATTTTTATATCCCACCCTCAAAGCCAGCTTGTTTATTTTCAAGATGAGACCCTGTGATCATGACAGCAAACCTTAGTTTTTGGACAGAGTAGAGTATTTTCTGTGTATCATCAGGCAATCACACTGATTAAAAGCCGCCTGTAACACCTTCGTACACGTTACTTCTTTAGACAGGAATATTTACTACATAATATTATTTAATATCAGTGTCAAGATGCTTTTCAAGAGAATCGACTTGAATGCTGCAAATACAAAGAAAAGATGTTTGGGTGTTGTTTAAATAAACAATAGGCATTAAATGCTGTTGACTTACAAGTTTACTGTATTCGGCACATTTAAGATCTATCTGTTGAACAAAAGTCTCTGCAGTTGGTGAGTGGAACAGCTTTGATCACAACGCCCTACGATCTCTGCTTCCCGCAAACACTTCTAATTCGCAGACAGAGCAGAAGGCACAGTTGCCCTGATTTTCCTGTTCCCTATTAATATATTAAGTTTGCATGAAGTATCTAGCGCACTCCCACTGCAGTGACTGTTTCCTGCACTAGCATAAAGCCTGATACCTGACAGAACCCAGCTGATCAGTTAAACTCTGCTTCCAGTGCTTATCTAGCGACTTCCCTCTCCTACACATATTAATTTCTTTTAAACATCAGGCTTATATTGCCAGAATATTTAGTTATGCATTAATACAAATGTTGATCTTAAAGTAGGAAAAACTTTAAATATTTAGGTTTTTTTAAAAGAATCAGCTTTAAATTATAACCTTTGTTTAAATAATACCTTAACCTCGTTGCCAAAAAATATTCAGATAGGATTAAACAACATTTTCAGGATTTAATGGGACAGGAATTGCTTGCAAATGAGATCGCAAATTTTGTAAAAAGGGAGAATAGTGATCATTTCTCATCATTTTTTTTCCAACTTGTTATTAGTAAACAAATCCATAAGGGAAAATCACCATACCCAGAAGCATTTCAGTGGACAGCTATGAACTATGGACAGCTATGAACTATTTTGCCATAGATGTGAACCATATCTGCCGTCTCCTTCATGTGTTGATCAGTTTGACTAACTCTGCCTCAGGATGAAGGCTGCTCATCACTCCTGCACCACCTGACATCTCCGAAGCTCTGTAACAACCTTCACTGGTCAGCAGCAACAAGACTGTCCTCTAGTCCCAAGTCTGAGTAATAAAATGTGGCAGCTTCGCCATCAGTTTGTCACAAAAGAGTTTGTCGTACATGCACACAGCAGGAAAGCTCAACTAGAAGAGCACTAGGAAGGACAGACATCTTTAATACGACCTGCCTGCAATCCAGAAATAGCAGAGACCATAACATACGTGCCTGTTCTCCACTTCAAATAATTAAGAGCTGAGTCTCAATGCAGCGGGCTAGCAGAACTGAACACACCAAGCACAACTGACCAAGAAACTGGAGAAACCAGGACAGAGAGGACTGGAAGAAAACAAGATTTTAAGAGAATGCGCATGGTGAAGTTCTGCACCCAGAGCTCTTAGCGGTAAACAGATTAATGCAGGTTCCAGAAGCTGTACTGTAAGCCTGAAAGCGGCCAAGCAGGGAGCAGAGGGAACACTGGTGCCAAGTTTCAGTAATTGATGGTGTATGCTTGCATGCTGTATCTTTTCCCTCAAACTACATTTTGCCTGCATATGGTTTCTTTCTGCCACTTTTAAATTGATTTGTTCTCTTCAGAAGGGGAATTAAATCTTATTTTGATCAAATATTTAGGACTTTTCAGACATTAAATGCCATAGATTACAGAGAAGGAAGGTCAAAAACAGTAAAGCAAGATTAAAATTGAAGATAAGCCATGAAGACTGCAGTAAGGCATGAACAAACAACTAGCAAAACAAGATTCCAAGAACTAAGAGCCTTATGTGCCCTCCTCACCACGTCTGGCTCCTTACTGCTAAGTAACTGCTACGAAGCGCTTCACCACACAGGAGTTGATGAAAGGGGTCTGAATATAGGTCAGCACAGGGCTTCTGGATCCAACTACAGACACTAATTAAATCACTTGCAGTTATTAAAAATGAGAAAAGAAAAACCTCCAAAACAAAGGGTCGGCCCTTCCAAAGAGTCTAAAATTTCTCTTGTCTCTCACTGTAAGTGGCTCTTGGTTCCAAGGCAGCCAGATGCTGCTCCAACGTGAAACCAGCACCAGCACGCACCCTGCGCATCAGCAACCGGCCCACAGCACCCACAGCACGAGCAAGGCTTGACAGCATGTGCAGCAACGCACAAAGACTGGGGAGGCGCTTTAGATTTGTTTTCAAGATATAAAGGAATTCTTTAGTTTTTCTAGGAGAACACTGGCTGTTTTGTTTGACGCTGCCAAAACCCAAAGGCCAAGAAAAGCCTGACTCTTTTCCCCTGCTGTACACAGCACAGTTCAGTTCATACAGGGTGCCTTGTACCAGCTTGTTTATGCTTTCTCTTCTGTGAAACAAGCCTTTATGTCTCCATGGTGGAAAAACCCACTGGTTTATATCCTTTTCGAGATGTATGCAGCCAATTAAATTGTAAAGCAATACCTGTTTCAAAGTCTAACTCAAAGGAACGATACATTCCGGGGCTGGGACCAGAGCCAAGGAGATCACCTTACACCCTGCGGTCACGTGAGAAAATCCAGGTTTGGGAACGCAGTATTTTGATTTCCATATAAAGTGAAATTGGAGGTTGAAAGGATGAAATATTGTGTATTCTACGCACACCAATTGTGCTCGTTTCTCAAGTGATAAAGTTAGTATTCCAAGGAACAAGAGAAGACGGTTCAAGAGTTCACAGTGATTTCAAGCCGTTCAGAGACACTCAGGAAAGCGACAACCGCCAGCAGCTCTGCACCTCTCCAAAATAATTTCCAGTCATGAATAAACTATGATGTGACCAGACTATATGCATAAGAATGGTATAATCTACACCAAAGAACAGGGAAACAACACATTACAATAAAATCCGCTTGTCAAAGCAACAAGCCAAGCAGACCTATTTCCATATGAAAACTGTTATGAAGCAACTGACACATTTTATTTTAATTTCCAGTCTTCTTCAAAGCAAGCAGCACACATGCAAAGTGCTGAGTGCGACCAGAAACAGGGTCTGCAGTGGGGTGCATGCAGCACAGTACAGCACCCAACCAACTGCCAATGCAAGTTCACAGCTACAGAATTCCTTTACGTTCACACGGCAGCCAAAAGAGGTAAGGAAAACATAGGAAAAATATACCACAAAAGGTGGCAAAACCTGCTGAAGAAAACAAGGAGTGCATATAAACATATATTAACATTTACCAGTGTGTGAGAAAGCACAACTCCATCTGACCATCAAGTCCTCGGCACTAGCGGGGACCAGTTCCAGAAGAAAGTCATACGGAAGCCCCATCAGCAGCCGCTGCGTCTATGTCCATTACCTGTGCCAGGCACCTGCTGACCATATTCGACAACCACACCTTTACACTAAGCCAAATAAGCCAATAATTCCTGACATAACTCCTATATTTTGAAAAGCAAGCAAGCAGTATGGCCCAAACAATGCGATATAACGCCTATCACCAGCGCCATTCACCTTCCCGATTCACAAGCTCATTTAAAGTTGCAACAAAGAAATTGGATCAGCACCTTCTTACTGGTCTGTACAGTTGCTTCAGTACAGCGATGGTATTCAAGTTGTGCTTGCCTGCTCTTTAAGCTCTAGCAGCCAGCATCATCCTCTCTCGTTCCCATCCCCTCTGGCACACCTTTGTTGCGTTGGGAGCTTCAGGATGAGGAGGGGTTCACCACTCCCACACAGTGAGTGTGTCTGTGCTGCTCCACAGCAAGAGACCAGTACACAGTTCTCATTGTTTCTAAGAACATCTTTGAGCTAGACATTAGGAGCAATGAAGCTGGTGAAGAGGCTGGAGGACAAGTCTTATCAGGAGCAGCTGAGGGAACTGGGGTTGTTCAGCCTGGAGAAAGGAGGTTGTGGAGAGGAGGGAGCTGGCCTCTTCTCCCAAGTGACAGGGGACAGGACGAGAGGGAATGGCCTCAAGCTCCACCAGGGGAGGGTCAGGCTGGACACCAGAAAAAAATGTTTCATGGAAAGGGTTATTGGGCAGTGGCAGAGGCTGCCCAAGGAGGTGGTTGAGTCACCTTTCCTGGAGGTGTTTAAGGGACGGGTGGGATGAGGTGCTCAGGGACACAGTTTAGTGGTTGGACTCAATAATACTGGTGATCTTTTCCAACCTAATTCTGTGATCATGTTTTGTATCTAAGCCTAACTGCGTACATCTGTAAGCATGGAACTGTCTCCAACTGATGCACATTAAAAATGTATCCTGAAGTTCTCACGTCATGGAGATTTTTGGACGGATACTGCAAGTCTAGCAAATTCACCAAAACAAGTACATAGAGGGCTTTGTGACATTCAAGTCTGATCGAAGCTGTTGAGTCAAATTCGGAGGTTGTTTTCTTCTGAATTAGTGAAGTGAATGTAATTACAGTGCCTTCTTCAGAGCTTTCAAGACACAGGGCAGCCAGCTGTGTTGCATTCTCACAAACCTCTCTGTTCAAATAAAAGCTCTGTCTGAATTAAAAACTATATTCTTTAGCTCACATGAAAAACACTTGCAATGACTACATACATATAATTTCTCTGTCTGACCTGTACCACACCACACAACAGAGACACATGGAAAAGATATTCCTCTACCTGTTTGTTAAAATAACGTCCCAAGGAGTCAGGAAAGCTAAAGACAGGTCAGGGGTGTTAAAATCAATTTTTGGCACAAAAAGCCTCTGTATATTGATCAGCTATTCAGTTTTCAGAGAAAGAATTGACTTGGTATTGCCATTGTTAACATCTAAGGCTGAGATTCATAACACTTCTCAAGGGAAGGATACATCAAAGGGCTGCACTATCATTAATGCTTGGATAAACGCACAGTTACGTTTCCACATAACCTGTCCTTACCCTCATACTGGACCACGTTCTATAACAATAGTTCAACTGTTCAACATCAGACATCAAAAAAGTAAATTTTCATGTTTAAGTCATGTACCAAATCAATTGTGTTGACAGAAACATAATTTGAACATATTTACTTCCTAGCAGCTTTTCTGCATTTGTCTTTGGGGTAATGAAATTCATAGTATATGAGTTTTTCTTGCCAAGTAAAACTCAGGATCTATTTATATCTCTGCAAAAACCTTCCAGTGCAAGAGCAAACAAGGAACAAGGACCCGCCTGGACAGACTGCCACAATGGTGGGTGGGAGGCTCTGTCTCTGACAGCCACCGTGTTAGAGGCGATGGTTTATGATCTTTGTCTTTCTAGCATCTCTCACCACTAAAAACTGATGCAGTTCTGGTTCAGCTGTTGGACAAAGCTGGTATCAGAGTGGCACGGCAGGGCAATGGCCCCCAGGTATAAAGCAATTAGTTGTAATCCTGGTCTTTAGTGTCCATAGTTACAGAATGGCATTTCACTACTTCGGCATATAAAGCTGCATGAATTCAGCCTTCATTTCTTCCCGCAGCACAAGACAAGGGTGCTGTGTGGTGCACGAGCTACTCCTCACCCAGGGAAGGACAATCTGCCAGGTTCCAGCCCTGTCTCCTCACAGGCAGGGGGTACGAAGCCTGCCCCAGCCCAGCTCCATCCTGCCGCCACCGACAGCTGGCTGCCTCCCTGGCCCCCGCTGCGGCCTCAGACATTCCTCTGCTCTCTCAAGCAACACAAATATTGGCCACGGGAGGAGAGCGAGCCTCTAAGAGAACAACCACCTCTACAGCTACGGCCTAGGAGACAACGTGCACAGCTTTAGGACTCACAATACTGGCAATGACTAAATCACAACCCTTAATGGCCTTTTTGGAGCTTCAGACAAACTAAGACCTCTAAGAACCTTGTGATACCTCTTCGTTATTAAAAGACCATACACTAATATGTACTAGGGAACAGAGGACAGGCCAAATGAGGAGGCTACAGTTCCTATTTCAAGCCTTGGTATAGGCATAGCCAGCTACTGTAGGCACTATCCAGCCTCAGGCTGGGAGCAGTCAAGGGTTAAAGTGGTTTAAAGAAGTGGGAAAGGGTTAAAGTGGTTTAAAACATGCACTGAGGAACAAGAGGCACTAAAGAAAGGCTCCAAGCATGGCACTAATTGAAAGAAAACATACCCAAGGAAGGAGGCCCTCCTTACAGCACTGAGGCTTGGATTTCCCATGCAACTACTTAGCCAAGTAAATACACTAAATAAAATTATTCAATCACAGTGCACCTTCCAGACCACATTAAGGTACTAAAGATCTCATAATTACAGTCCTCTTCACAGATTTAAAAATCCCTTCAATGTTTACTTGCAAAGCTAATTGCTGCCAACTAGAAAGTGTGAAAGCGCTATCCTTTCCAGTTCTGGGATGGAGGAGAGTATCCTCCCCTTCCCTCTCCAGTCCTCAGGAGCCCTATTCCCCACATAGCTCTGCTGAGCAGCCTCACTACCCTCAGAATCACACAGCTTCACAGCAAGTCACAAAGCAAACACAGCCTTCTCCCTAAAGAAACTGCTTTCTTTATCTGACATTGCAAGACAAAGTTAAAACCATCAGAGCCTCTCAAGTGCATTTTGTATCTTAAGAAGATTCCCTAATTTTGCTCTGTGACAAGAGTCTTACATTTTTTAAAAATATATACATTTTCAGTCTTGGGGTTGCTGATACAAACTGTCAGGTCTGCCTACAATCTACTTTCTTTCCTAAATACAACTGCCATACAGCAAGACTGAACGAGGTACAAGAAATCAGATGCTCGTGACACAGGTAGTTGACTGAGTGTGCTGTGATTTGAAGGTCAGCTTACCAATTCAGTCCAGCTGCTTCATATCCCAAGGGAATTGCAGTCAGGACCAACCAGTGGATTCGGCATTGCAGCTGGCAAAAACTCAGCAAGGCACATGACACCACCAGCAGCTAAGAGGCAAAGGTCTTTTTTTGGTTCTAAAAAGACCCGCTCACCCCTTCCCCACTGCCCCGTGCGCCCACTGCCCTGCATCATGCACATGAACAATAACGTTTCTCATGTTACAGGAGCTATACTAGATTTAAGCTCCATATATTAACATCTAATGGTAACAGAAACAATTGGTTGTCAACCCTTCACAGCCTTCTGCAGAAACACGAATGACCTGTTTATTGGCTAAATTGGGAAAAAATTTCTGTAGGATCATGTAAGACAAAAAATAAAGGCTAAAATCTTACCGGTCCCTGCTCATTTATGAAAGTTAAAAAGGACACATTTGAGAGTGTTATACCCAAGTAATAAAGCCTGTGCACAATGAACACAAAAGCCCAGGTGATCAAACTCCAAAGCACAAGCTCCGTCTTCACCATAGAGTCACAACCAATGCTGCCTACAGAGTACGTTCCAGAGAGAAGAAAATAAAATAGATCAAACAGACATCCAGCTCCGATCCAGCACAGACTGATACTTCCAGCTACTGTGAATGCTGTCCTCTTTCCTTTAAATTGATTTTCACAGTAAAATGAAAAGCCGGCAACAACAGCAAATAAAGAAATAACTGGAAAACACCACTTTAAAAAACAACATTTCAGATTTGGGTCTGATAATGCTGTTACCATGAACACAAGATGATATTTCAATTGAGTTGAACCAGAATAAGCCTTTAACTAGCACTAGAAGTCAGAATATATCAGATCCAGCACTGGATGCATTTGATTCCTAGCTTCTCCTCCCTGCCTGTTCAGAAACCATTTTCTGTTCCATCCAAAAGCCTCCAGATTGAAATCTGAAAACTTCTATTCACACACTGTGCAGATTCTGCCTCTTCTTTCAGACTGGACCTATGACAGTTACACCAGCTGTAAGGAATACTACTTGCCCATAGTCAAATAAAGCAAATCAAAAGGTAAAGAACACCGATTTACACTCAACAGCACCACTGAAAACACCTCAGTGGTTCCAGTATGACCCTACATTTCCCACAGCCATGGTCTGCTTGCATTTTCTTTCACCTGCATCTCAAAATAGTTATATAAAGCCCCCACACACAAATGCTTACCAAGTAGCTGAGGATATCCAAGCCCTTTTTGGCCTCTTAGTATTTACTTATTTTTCAAATATGACCATAACTTCAAATAAGGAGATAAGGAAAAGATCGATAGCAGCAAAAAACTACCTAACCTAAAATAGTCTCCAAAGCCCTGAACTAGGTAAAAGCAAACAAGTACATGTGAAGATTAAGGTAAATAAGCTATTTTACACTTCAAACACAAGACAAGCCATGTCAGATTCCAGAAAAGGAACCAACCTGGGAAAATTGTGAAGAAGGGCTGTCACACCCAACAATTGCACTATACTCTCTAATAGCTCTTAATGCTAATAAAAACAGTGTGTCCCATAAAACATCTGTAAGTTTGCCCTCACATGCAAATAAGAACACACTCCTGTATTTTCAGAGACAATCCCTGAGCTGTCCCTTCACCAGCACCTAACAAGGCAAGATGAATCGCACCATTATGTTGGTTGCTAGAGGCAGGTCTATCAGCATAACGACTTCTACCTCTGTACTATCACCTCCGTAAGCAAAGTGGAATAACAAAGTCATTTCAGAAAGCCCCCCCCAGGCGGCTTTGCAGAGCCACCAAACTGCCTTGAGACAGGCCACAGCACAGGAGGGAGCAGCCCTCTGCCTGTCCTGGTCGAAAAGCCCAAGCACATCACCCTCACGCCAGCATCCCAGCACACACACAGCCCCAGTGCCCCATCCCAACGTACACTGGTGAAAACCAGGACAATGTCCCTCTATGCCTTGGAATTGGCTGGACTCAGAGCAAGTTAAGCAGCCAGCGCATTCCAAGAATCACCAGGTCACTATCCCTCTCAGCAAGTAACCTATTCAGTAGTTTCAGATTTCTTTTGGCGAAGGCTACGTATTTGAAGAAGAAACTTCCAGCTTTATTCTCACTTTGGAACCAGTCAGATAAATGAAATCTGGTGGGGAAGTAATCAACACAAATAGTAATTAAAGCTACATTGAATTAATCATCAATTGAAAGAAGAACTGCTATGAAACACTATTAACTAACTCAGTTTAAAAAAAATAATGCACACTTTCTGACAAAATGTTACTCTATAGATCTGAAATCTATATGCTGTAAATATATCGTAATATTAAAGATTAACATGGTGACAGAAGCCACTGGATGTATTTTGTTCTCAGTGCTTTTTATTTTCAAGTACTGAGACAATCTCTGCCCCCAGAAAAGGCAGGGTGGCTTTCCCTCACACTGTTCCCCTATGCTCCTGTCACCTCGCCCTTCCAATAAGACCAGCACTCACGCAGGCACATGGAGTAACAGATCAGGGAACCCATCTAGTTCTATACATCCTCCAAACATGCTTGTGAAAACAAATGGAAGGGCACAGGATGCAGGTCCTCCTCCTTTAATGGCACTGCCAGCTTGAAATGCTGAAACTAAACACACGAAAACAGGATTAACGTTTGGCAATGACTTCAAACCTGCCGTGTTTCATATCTGTCCAGACACATTTCTGGTTAACAAATTCACAAACCGATAGTAACATACCTGGATTTTCTGCTGTGTGAGCAACGACAGCCCAAGACCGAAAACGCCAATTCCAGCCGCATGCAGTACACTACAAACTGTTTGGGGGTCCTACCACACCAACAAACATTTCCAGATGCAGTTTTCATACTTCCTTCCCTGTTGTTTTCAAATAGGCTTTATAAATCGCTTTTGGAAATACTACTTTTTCTTGTTAATGCCCAGCTCCAATCTCTATTACGTGCTACACTACAACAGCCACTGGTTTTGATCGGTTACTTAACCAACATGACAGCAAGCCCTCAAAGCTACACTCTCCTCTCAGCACACACTCTAGAGATTTTAAAACCCATGACAAGCCTAATGACTTAAATAGTTCTTGGCAGTCTGCTCTACTTTTAGAAAGAGTATCCCAACACCTCTATTTGTGGCTCTCTTTCTTGCTAGTTATTTTATAAGGTTTCAGTGCATGAACCACAAAGCGAAGCTAGAAGAGATACTCAAGTTCATCAACTACAGAGCAAATCGAGAGTGATGGAGTCCATGCAGAAAACCTGGATGCCCCCTCAGCCCAAGTGGAAGTGAGCTGACGGACACCACCCTAAAAACTGAGCTGAAAATGGACTAGACTGCCTCAAGTGCTCCAGTCCAAGCCATGTCTGCAATACAAACACCTCTCTGCCTAAAGTAATGCAGAATAGAAATCAACATGTATCTGAGCACGCTAGCTCAGCTTTCACATCGCAGACAATGCAGTGGGGAGTGCGGCATTAGAGACACAAAAATACATGCTCATATATTCACAGAAATGCAAAGAGACAGTGATTTTCCATGGCTCAAAATACTGTGGTAAAGAAAACACTAAAAAAACCCCCAAAACTTTTATAGAAACACACTCCTTGTTACCTGGCTGTAGACTACACACAGAACATCAAATAGATGGAGAAAAGCACATCTATAAACGTCCAGATTATATGAAATCTAAATTAAATATTTTAATAGGGCAGAAACCCCAGTTAAACCTCTGTTGGTACAAACCCCAAACTACAGGTACCATGCACGCAGTGGCAGTGCTGCTATATTCATCTGTAGGTCAACATCATCAGACACATGTCAAAAAAGCTAAAAACACATCAAACAAGACAAATTTATCAAAGTATAATAATAACAATGGAAGAGGACTGTGCTGGCTACCAACACACGCTTTGACCCAGCATCACAAAATGTGACAGCTTGAAGACATGTAAAAAAGACATCAGGTACACAGGTGAAATATTAAGAGCCCACATATATGCAAGGACAGAAAGCTAGAATTGGAAACACTCAGAAACTGTGCTTTGTAGCCAAAGAGAAAGATAACAATACACAAACAGGTGATGAAGTTCACCAGAGCTCTACCGATGGAGCAGAAACACAGCCCCACCAAAACCCAAGGCGCAGGGAGTGTGTGAGCCATTAGAAAACTCGGAGAGAAGTGAAATCAAAGAAGCAGAGGGCAAAACTACGAAACACGATAACTGTGATCCACACTGATCCACACGGACAGGCAGGTCTGCAGCAGCACCCAAACATGGGGGTTTCTCAGGTGGCCTGGAGGGCTGAAATGCCTAGTGGGCCTGCAAGACCCAGCTCAGCTCCTCCTGGGAGCTAACATGCTGCCTGTGCTTTTGCAGCTCATCAGCGGAACACAGCAAAAGTACACAGCTCTAGCCTTTCTAACGAAACAGTCAAAACATTGAGAAAGCAGGGTGAGATTCACTTCTGTATGGTTATCTTAACTCAAATCTTACCCAATTAACTACAAAACACAGTTGTCTACTCGCATTCTTCTAACAAATGAAGTAGCGGGCAATTTAATCACAAGACCATTTTTCTACTTTTAGAAGACCTCTGGAAAACACTAGATGACAACAGGATATCAAAACACGTCAGGCTTTGGTGAGATACCAAGTAACTGAATGGTCAGAACTCACCAAGGAAAAGCCGATCCCGTGAGCTAACACCTACCCAAGGCACTAAGGAGAAGACTAGCAACAGATTAACTTTGCAGATGAAGAAATCCAGCATAAGCAGAGCGCGTGGATGACTTCAGTGCAATCACTACCAAGCCAGCTGCACAAGCCACTGCACAACAAAGGACACTCTCCACCAATGCACACAAAACAACATGCTCGGAAAGAGAAAAGCTCTCTAACGTGCAAGTCACTGTTTCAAGATCACCTAGCAATTCAAGACAAGATCTCTTACTAAGTAACTATAAAAACCAGAAGATGGGGAACAGGAAGGATAAAACACTGTCCCACCACACATTACCCTCTAAAAGTGCCACACTCGGCCCTGGTCAGTGCACACCAGCAAACCAAAATTGCTCTGTGAAAGACCAAAAACTGGCAATGAGACTCTGTCAAAACTGAAAAAAACAAACAAAACCTGATGGTGTTTGGGGGTCAGCAGGTTCCTAAGCTAGGCAGCCCCCTTCCAAAAGGCACCTCTAGGGATTAAGGATTTTTTCCGCTGCTAACATCTCCATTTCCAGTATCCCAAAACATCCAGAAGCAGCGAGTGGAGTGATGGTGTAAAAAACCCACACTCTTCTTGCTTTGTAGTAATGTGCTGCTTAATCAGATTGTTAAAGGGACATTACAGAGTTTTCATTAAAACGAAACATTAACTCTCATCAATTTCTACACAACTCAAACATCTCATGGTTGTTCCATACTCCGGGGAATTACCCGAACTCCCAAGAAAGTTTAGCCCTACAACATTGCCAATCCTCCACTCCTTTGATCAGGGCAGCTTTCATTTAAAAAAAAGCTATTTAAACTGACACAAAAAAGTTTTATCACTAATTGATAGTCTGTTTATTTTGTGAAATTAAGATCTTCTCTTCAGCATGAATACTAAATGTTAATAAACACTTAAAAGTAAAGCATCTGAAATACCACACAAAGCTAGGGTTTCAGTTTTCCTAAAGAACTCTGTGCCTGTATACACACAATGGTGCTTATCTGTTTCTATGGAATTAATCAGGATTACCACTTTCATCTTGGCAATTTAGCCGGAGAACTGAATCAATAGCATCCAATCAGTAAAATACGGCTGTCGTTTCATCCAGGCTGAGACTTTTCTCTGTTTTCAGCCTGGCATCTTCTAAGCACCCCTTGACTGCTCGGGCGCAGAGCTGTACACCATCCCACACCCAAAAACGGGGACAGGGGCTCTGCACCGGGCTGGAGCCAACACTGCCCACGGCCACCACAGTCCCTCCCTAGCCCCATGCCAAGACACTTTGCTTTCCAGGGCTTGCACACCCAGTTCCCACCATTTGCAGGGAAGCAACGCAGCCCATCCTGGAACTGGTGCTGAAGCTGGGTGCAGGAGGAGCTGTGTTCTGGCCCCTGCAGCCAGCTGAATCCCGAGCTGGTTAACCAGCAGCGGGACGAGGTCTTCCTCCTAACAACAGCTCCACGCTGGGACAGACTCCTCACGGGAGAGGGAAGTTAATTAGTCATTAGCAAGAACTTCAGTTATACCTCCTCATGGACAACTCAAAATGAAACTTCAAAACTCCCACACAGTTAGAAAAGTGAGTTTACAAACACACTGGCACACCTTTTACAGATGGAATTATTGTCACGCCAGACTAGTGACGGGGTTCAGGTTTTCAAGCCCTGTACCAGACTCCAGCTGATGCTGCACAAGTGAAGCGTTTTTACAGTTTGACAGTTGTGGTTCAGAAAGTATCGTATCGCTCTGTGTCCTTTCTTAAACACCCGCTCCATTTCCAGGCTCACTCCTGCCCACTCTCCTCTTCTGGGCAAGGCAGCAAACCTGAGTGAGGTGCCTACATGGTGCTTCTGAACACCTTTGGCTGAAGGATGAGGTCTTGTAAATAACAAGGACATCTCATCACCAGGAATAACCAATATATATAACTAATACATATGAGACAGTATTCTCATGTATATAAAGAAAAATGTAAAGAAAATGTAACACCCTTACTAAACCCGTGATGAAGTCAGCAGGGGCACTAAACCATGGGATTGGGGCTTATTTTTAAAAAAGAGGACTCTGTTTTTGTTCACTTTTCCACTGGGCACAGGTGAGTACATATAGCTCACAATTCTGAAATGGAAACGTTACTTTATTAGGACAGTTTTGACAGTGAGTCAAACCACTTTCTCAAATGACTAATGACACAAACTGATGCCACAAAAGCCGCGTGCGACTCGGGCCCTTCTGCCGAGGAGAGGTGACAGCGCATTACCTCCACCCCAGCAAGGGGCAGCCCGACTCACAGATAATCAGAACAGAAACGCTCCAGTTCCAGTAGACCGGGGCACTGCAGCCTGTGGATACCAGCGTGTGTGCAGTGCTGTGTGCCCCCACACACCAGAGGAGCGATGAGCAATCAGATGGCTTCTCTTGGATCACAGACAACACCCGGAATACAGCAGGCTGGCACACACCATATTTATACAGCAGAGGAATATCAACCGAAGACCCAGGCTCCAGTGCCTCGGGATGTAACTGAGACCTGGATAGTTCTGCCCTATTTTTAACTTGTGATATATTTAGAAATAATCAAGAAGTACATACAAAACAGAAACCACTTATGACCTTACGTTTCTAAGGGACCCAGAAGATTGCTGCTCCCACTTTCTCTGGCTTCCAACAGGCTACTCCCCCCACCTGGCAGAAGCGTCCTACAGAGCCACACGTGCTGCCAATGCTCTGGAATCAACACATTGCCGAAAAGGCCCATGCAGTGCCAGGAGTCTCGTGCAGCTTTCATACCCACAAATTTCTAATGGCATTGGATTGCAGACCTCCCAAACTGCCAGTCTGCCCTTTACAACAAAACACATGTCGATTCCAAGGACTTCAAGAATAACAGGGAGAGGCAGAACAAATCTGCCTCTGAATAATCCAACTGCCAACCTTAAAGGTGGGTATAGGTTATCGCAGCTTTTCTACTGAAAATTAGGTGATACCCACTTCCATTTTATTCTGAATAATGCAATCCTGTATAGATGAAAGTTCTTACAATAATCTCAAGTTGGTTTCAAATGGTACGAGAGGTAGGACTTAGCTCCAGTTGCCACTCCTTCCTTACCCTGGATTTTTAGATTTTCACTCCCTTGATTAAGTGCCACAGGTCTAATACCAACAACAGCCGCTCATTGCACCATATCCACACAGTGACCAAACAGGCTAAGGAACACCTCATTGCTCACAGGTACACAAATAAACTGAGTTATACAGTTTTTCTCCTAAAATAATTCAGCTAGTCTCTTTTCTTCAGAGAGCAATGACCAGCTATTTATAGATGGGATCAAATGTCGCTTCAACATACACAGAGGCATACAAAGAATACAGGCTTCCAGCTTCACAAACTTCTGCTCCTTTACACCATCTGCCCCAATGCCAAAAGGAGCTTCTCTTCCTTGCAGCAACACCCTGCTGCTGGGATGCAGCAAGCAGCACTTGAGCCATGTTGAGCAGAGCTGCAAGTCCTGCAGCTGAGCCTCCCCCAGCCCCAGAAACCAGGTGCTCCTCCACTCTCCAGCCCACCACCCCAACCTAACACAGCTCTTCAGGGAAAGCCAGAAGGACCGAGCCCCACAGAGCGCACTGGGCAGAGGGCAGTGCTATCACCCTGGCTTCTAAACCACACAGGGGAGCACCATCACACAGGACACAGAACATCCGCACCCAGCTCCATCTCCTCTGAGCACAGAGGGATACAAACACCCCTCTCCCACACCATTTATTTAAGAGAAAACAATGATAACCAAGTGGGAAATAGCATGAATTCAGATGAAGTTCAACCACTATACATCAAGCATCCCATCTTCAGTGAGACAAAGAATGAAGAAAGCCTCTCCCTCCAGGGTTACTCTCCCCCTCTGCATAACTGGCACGGGCGCCCTCCAGGTTAGGGAAAGCCCAGTTTCTGGTCCTTACCAGGGACGAAATAGGAGAGTACCCATCAACAGGGCATAAAACACCTTCCACAAAGAGAAAGAGCAGACAGTACAGGTTCTCCAGGACTTCCAAGTACCACGCTGTCACTTCTAAATTCCCACTCTGATTTACAGTCAGTAGCAATGAAGATTTTATTTCACACTTTCACCACATCACTCCCCGTTCGCTGACTCAATTCATTTATTTGGCTTCATCAGACAAAACTTCACCTATCGGTTTGACTTCCTCAAACCACAAAGGATTGTTTAACGTAGCAAAGAGCCAAGCCAACTGTAACTACACCCGGCAGAGCTGTCAGGAGAGCCGGGAACACTGACAAAGAACCATCACGTGGTGAGATTTTACACATCAAAAAAAAAGAAACTTATCTATTACAGGTAACTCCGCAGATCTGTGAACCCAAGGATAATACTATTTTCTGTTTCTCCTTTTGAAAAATCTCCGCTTCAGACCCACAACCTGCAAAGCCGGCAGCGTCTGAGAGGATGAGCAAGCGCATCCCTGTCAACAGGAGTCAGCAGCCGCGGGTGCAGCGGTACCTCAGCACGGACCTTTCTGCCTTCTGGGATTCCAAACACAACAATTACACCGTTCGGTGCCAGTTCAACCGCTCTCACTTCTACAACTCCCTAAAAAGCACCCGTTCGACCAGCAGTTTCTCCGACATCCCGCTTGCACAGAGCTTTATCTTAAAATACCAAGATTCAACCTAGAGGGGAGTTTTTAAAACAAAATCCCGGCATCCAACACTAGCGAGCAGATTTCCTTCCAGGCTTTCTGCGAGTTTGTCCGTGACGAGGAGAGAAAAGCCCGCACTCCCGGCACATGAAGGGAGCGGGGAGCGGCGCGGGGCCGGAGCCAACAGCGCCCGCACCGGGCTCCGTCGGGACGGGGCGAGGGGCTCGGCAGCCTCGGGGGAGCCGCCGGCGGGGCGGGAGCGGGGCCGGTACCGGCGGGAGAAGGTGCGGGAGCCGCCGGGGCGCCCATCTCCCTGCGGTGCCCGCGCGGGGCTACCCGGGCCGGGACGCCCCTTTCTCCCCGGGATGCCCCTATCACCGCAGCATTCCCATACCGGGCTGCCCTCCGCTCCCCGGGACGCCCTCCTCCTCCTCCCCGCCGAGCCCGTACCGGGATGTCCCCCCGTGAGGCGGCGCGGGCAGCGGTCGCGGCCGCCGGGCGGGGAGCAGTGTCCCCTGCCGGCCGGGGGAGCCCCGCGCCTCGCTTCTCCCCGTTCCTCGACCCCGCGGGTACCTGTGAGGCCGTGTGAGGCGCCGCGGGCGGCGGCGGGCCCGTGCCGCCCGAGGAGCAGCGCGATGCAGAGGGAGCCGAGCAGCCGCGGCGCTGCCCCCGGCGCCATCGCTGCCCGCCTGAGCGCTGAGGCGGCCGGGAG